>APFE030639032.1:0-65975 GCA_000404065.3 Pinus taeda | reverse complement strand
TAACTTCTAGGCAGTTTAGCCACCTGAAAATGCACCAGATGCATGTGATTCCATAAAGCCTTTCCAACTAGCATGGAACTTAACTGTGTCTGTGGATCCAAAGCTTGATAGAGACATCATGTAATTGCATTTCAAGTCCATTTGGAAGGTTAACCCTCTAGCAATTTCCCGTAAAAATACATTGTATTTCTGCGATTTTGCTAACCTTCCCACTCTTTAATGAAGCTCGTGGCACCAAACATTAAAAGGCTACATTCAATGTTTTTTCGATACCTTTCGGTGTCACATAATAAACTGAAGCCCTGGTATAAAGCGATGTCACATAATGGAGCGAAGCTATAGGAATCAAAGTGAAACCAATTCACAAAGAAATGCTATAGGTGATACATAACAATGTGATTCATTAGTAAACAAATAACAAAACAATAGAGAGAAAAGCCACATATAAAAGCTATAGGAATCAAATATGAAAATCAATCTCAGATAATACAAAGTTTAATGCAAGTTATTCTGAGTCAAACATTGCTATTATAATATTCAAGCAATGTCACTATTGTTAAGGAAAAACCATTGTGAGATAGTGCGAACCATTGTGAATATTGATATTGTGCTATAGAGAAGGCCATGTATGCAAACCCAATATATATAAATTAATTAATTAATAAATAAATAAATAGATTAAATCTGAACAACAAAGCCTTGAACACGAGCCTCAAAATTCAATATGCTTTAGAACTTAGAGAGTCAATGATATAAAATGAGATCAAGGGTACTTATTTTCTACATGAATGTGACCCTTTCATAAGGAGGTTGACATGATCATAATGAAGTCGACTTGAATTCTTGGTGGGAAACTAAAATTCAAAATTCAAAATTTTCTCACCATAATATTTATCTTTAACGATTGATTTACTAATATAAATAATAATAATAATAATATTTTTTAATTTGAATTCTAGTCAAGATAGGGTTCCTTTGGGGTAGGAGGGTTTCCGTTTGGGGAAATTCATCCCAATGTTGTTCAATTTCAACACACCTTGTGAAAATGGATGAACATATTGTAGGAGCAATACACGCTTTTGAAGGAAATGGTATCATAAATCTATGTGTTTTTAGATTTTAGGGTTACTCCCTTGGATGGTCTATGATGAATTTTCACATTGGAGATGGCTTGACCTTAATGGGGTGCATGCATGTTATTTTTCTTTAAGGCATCAGAGATCTTCAAATAACTTCCTAACATTGTATGTGATGGCCACATCACCATGGTTTCTTGTGTAGATAATCTACATTGGAAGAATGTTTTACATCCTAGAGGGGGTCATTGGGTTATATAAAATATGGGGTAGTTTGGATGCTTGCATAGAGATTTAGAGTTGACACGAGGGTGCCTATGTTATGATAATATTCATGAAAGGGTAAGTGGAATGTACATGCAGGCTTAGGAGGTTTCAATTAGTGTTGGTCACACCTTGTGGAGTGACCTTGCTTGTGATACAATCACCTTTGATCTTGACATGTGTACCCATGTAGTGTAGTGGTCTGCATTTGTCTTTGTAGGTTTCTTGTAAGGGCATAGTATTAATGTATTATCTGATTCATTCATTATTGATATTTTATTCAAAGAGATGTGACTAGAAGCAACAAACACTTCCTTCCTCATGTATTTCTTATTTTGTACTTTATCTCTAATTTTCTTAGAGTTTCTAGAGTTTCCTTAGCTAAAGCGTTGGGAGTTTTCCAGTGTGCATTAGTGGTAGGGCGTATATCTTATTGCTAGAGGTCGATTTTAGAGAAATTTCATCTAGAGGTAGCTTTTCTTGAGGCCAATTTACTTACGCTGAATTCATTTTGAGGGAGTTGTGTTGCAGGTTCCAGATTGTATTTCTCTTTGTATATCTATGGTTCAAAAAACAAAGTTTTTTCGAATAATGAAATGATGGAGAATTGTTTGTGGGTTGATTAATTTTTGCAATGTATGATTGATCTCTCTAGTTTATTTTCATTTCATATTTTCAATACTAAAAGTTATAGATACCAATAATTGTCCTTTTTAGTGATTCAATGTAAATACATAATAAATTGAGGATAAATTAAATTGCCATGAGAAAATAAATCTTATTTGTATTAAAAATTTAATATGTCTCAAATGGAAACATAAAGATCTAAGATATTAAATTGATATATTTATGAAATATTTTTAGGTAATATTATATAAATTTTAACAATAAAGGTTTTTGAATATAATGAAATCAAAATTTAAATTATGACATATTTTTTGTTTTTTGTTTTTGTTTTGTTTTAGGTTGATTAGGACCTTACATCAAGATAGAAATTTCGTGGCCTCAACCTGCTCATTGGGAAACTAGGTTTGTTGGCCATTGGAAGACATTATAAGCCAACCAAAATCGAAAGGTTTTAAGTCTATAAAATTTAGCCAGATAATCCTTACTGTCTGAATACCATAATACATTCTTCCTCCTGAATCTAGAGCTCCCTATCGCTATGACCATCATCAAAATAAAAAATAAATAAATAATGAACTGAAAATAGGCATAGCCAACAATATAAAAACCAAAATCGAATGGTTTTAAGTCTATAAAATTTGGCCAGATAAGATTTACTGTCTGAATACCATAATACATTATTCCTACTAAATCTAAAGCTCCCTATCACTATGACCATCATCAAAATTTAAACAAAAAATGAACTGAAAATAGGCATAACCAGCAATATAACTAGTCCTCAAAGGACTCAATAGGCGGAGGGTCTTTTGCACTAGACCCTTGTATTTCCAAGTATTGCGGGCACCGAAGGTGTTGCTCAAGTATGCCCAAGAAAACATTTTGATGTTGAACCTGAAACTGCATTAGATGAAAGTATTTTTGGATTTCCTATGAAGTAGGGTCGATCTGCATGTAGTCAAAAGTATGCATAATGGCTTTAGCCACCATATTTTTCATCACCTAGTAGAGGTGAATGGTCTATTTATATTGGGAGACTTGGCCTCGAGAATTCCCAAGGTCAGGGACTAGAAATTCACAGTGCACTTCTTGCCCTTCTTCCTCAGCTTGGCGGGTGAGATCTGCTTCCAACCCTATGATAATCCTTCTATCTTGCTTTGATATCTCCCTCACATATGCATGCATGGCATCCTTGTTATGTTGGGCTTGAGACTTATGTCCTACTCTTTTCAGCTACTGGGATAATGCTTCGTTGTTCTCTACCTGCGAACCTCTCTTCAATTTTTTCCTACATCCCTCTACCATTACTTCCTCTTTGATAGTATTTACTCGTGCCATCCTGAGAAGAGGAACCTATGAGACTGTAATGCCTATGTGTCCCAAACCCATCCAAACAACCATCCACCTTGAAGGGAAAATGTCGTCGCTCCCGAAACTTGCCTCTATGATAGGGAAAAAGATCATGCACGAGAGCGAGGAAACAATGGCATTCTAAATATACCATATAATATGAAATAAGCATGATCCTCTCATGCAATGATTCTTAACCAGCATAATCTTATTCCCTTGAACCATTGCAAACAAAGGTGTGGTTCAAGGCTAGCCTCTAATAGAAACAATTGACATAACCCTACATCCCACAGAAGAGAACCTTCGAAATTGGGTCAAAACCACAATGAAAAACACATTAATAATATTAAGACATAAACCATTCTTCTTCATCATGGCTTTTGCGACATCCCATGCAATGTTGGCACAACAACATGCACAACCCCCCAAACCCAGAGATATAGTTCCCATTCTCTAAAGCATAATTCCATAAATAATTGAGATCAACGCTGCCATTTCAAATGTAGAAACGAAGGAATTCTCCCTAGAATTGCAGAAAAGCATGACAATCATCTTCCCACACTAACAGTTCCATCGAATTGTATAAACAATAATCCTACAAATTATCTCCATATTTTCTTGACTATAGGAGGAGAAAGAGAATGTCACATTCCCCATATTTTTTGTCCATCCATAAAGTGTCTATCCTTCAACTATAGAGGCATGGCTAGTGCCTCCAAGAAACTAGCCTTGCGCAGACTCTTCGAGATAGAACTCATCGACATTATCTTGCTCCAAGAAACCCTAGGGTTGGCTGATCTCATTACCAGCTCCCTGAACTCTATTTCCTTGGGATGGATCTACTTGGCATTGGACGTTGTGGGGAGATCCAGTGGTCTTGCCATTGGATACAACCCCCGTACAATCAGAGCTACTGCATCTTGGGGAGGCCATGGATTCCTGTGGTTAGACTTATTCTCGGCAGAGCTTGGCACCAGCCTTCGGGTTGTCAAAATATATGGTCCTTGTCAATAGAGAGAGCATTTATGGCAGCATCAACTTGGCCTCTCCATTTTATCTTCAGATCACATCATTATTGGAGGTGATCTCTCAATTTATCCTTGGGTTATAGTGAATCTTGGGGGTCATTGGCTCAAGTGGATTCTATCTCAGGGTTCATGACAAACCTCCTGGAGCAGTACAAATTTATTAATGTTCCTATGAATAAACCTCTTCCTACATGGAGGAATAGAAGGGTGGGTGAGGCTGCCCTTGCTCGAAGATTAGACAGATTCCTTATGAAGGGTCCCCTGTTGCAGCAACTGCATCTCTATAAAAATGGGTTGGCTCAGGGGGCATTTCAGACCACTCCTCCATTTATCTGGAGATTTTGGGGCCTCATCCAAAACCAAAAGCCCCATTTAAATTTAACCATGTTTGGCTACAAGACCATTCTTATATTAGTATGGTATCAGAATTCTAGGCTGCCAAATCGATCGATAGATTTGATTCCTTGGCAAAGGGTTTCTGTTATAATCTTTCCAAGCTAAAGCATATTTGTATTAACTGGCCTAGAGAAAAGCATCAGAGGGAGAATTCGACTCTATTACACATAGAATCTGAGCTGAGTTCTCTGCTCGATGTGCGAAGCCTATGGTTTATCACTACAGAAGACAAATCACATCTGATTGAGCTTGAGAAATAGAAGGCTCAGATTCTGAAGGAAAGAGAGGAATCCCCTCGACTTAGGAGTAGGGCCATATGGCTAAATGTAGGGCATGACAATACAAGGTTTTTTCAGAACTATGAAAAATATAGAAAGGTATCAAATACCATCCGAAATCTACCTCTTCCTGAGGGAGGAGTGGTTGATTCTTTCAATAAACTCTCCCATCTTAGCTCCACTCATTTCAAAACCCTATACAAAAGCCCTTCTGGATCAAATCTTGCTGATATCATTAATGTGGTTGGACACTTCCCCAAATTTGTAAATGAGGATGAAGTAGAGGAAATTTACACTCCTATGATGACTGGAGAGATCGAAGGCACACTAAAATGGTTCAAGAAGGACAAGAGTCTAGGACCTGATGGCTGGACCATAGAATTCTACCTTGCATTCTATGACCTCCTGGGAGAAGATCTATTGAAAGTTGTGGAAGAGTGCAGATTGTCTGGATCGCTGTATAATGCCATCAATTTGAATTTTATTGCCCTCATTCCTAAATCTGACACCCCTTCCTCCTTTAATGACTACAGGCCCGTTTATTTGTGCAATTGTCTGTAAAAAATGATCTCCAAGATCATTGCAAATCGTCTTCACCCTATTCTCTCTTCATATTGCCCCTCAGCAATTTGCTTTTCTTGAAAATCGTCAAATCCACGAGGCCATTGGCTCTGCCCAAGAAGCTATTCATTCAATCTGAAGAAAACACCAAAAGGCCATTATTCATTATTCTTAAGATAGACCTAGCAAAAGCTTTTGATCGTGTTAGTTGGCTTTTCATTAAGATGATCCTTATCCATTTGGGCTTTCCACACAACTTCATCACTTGGATTATGGCTTGCATTACCACCCCCTCCTTCAGCATCCTCATTAATGGATCTGCATCTCATTTCTTTCACTCTGAGAGGGGGCTTAGACAAGGATGCCCTCTGTCACCTCTCTTATTTCTGATTGTCATGGATGGACTAATTCGATTGATCGCATTGGCTAAGCGGGATGGTGATATTCATGGTCTCAAGATACTTGATGAATGCTTTCTCACTCACCTTCTATTTGTGGATGATGTTCTCATATTTCTTGATGGAAGTATTCAGGACTCCCACTCCTTATCCAAAATTCTCTCTCTTTTCTCAACAACTACTGGGATGTTATCCAATCAATCAAAATCCACCATTACTTTTGCTAGAACTTCCATCCAAGAGTCTCATCTTGCTCATCAGCTTTTTCCTTATTGCATCAATCCTCTAGACCAGGTTCTAAAGTACCTGGGTTTTTGGATAAAGCCTATCAGCTAGAAAATTGTTGATTGGGTATGGCTCATCACCAAACTGGAGAAAAGGCTTTCCATATGGAGCCATAGATATTTGTCCAGAGCTGGCAGACTTATACTTATAAAATCTGTTCTTGAGGCCACACCAGTATTCTAGATGGCACTTGCTTGGATTCCTAGGAGTATCTTGGATCGTTTACAACAAATCTGCAACAGATATCTTTGGAATGGTAACCAAAACAAAAATATATTTGCATGGGTACACTAGAATAAGATCGTGCTACTTAAGAAATGGGGAGGATGGGGTCTAAAAGACCTTCCTTTATTTGCACAAACCCTTGCTGCAAAAATGGGCTGGACTCTGCTGACTGGAAAGAACCTTTGGACTACCATCACATATCATAAGTATATTTGGCCTTAGCAAATCATGGATTGGGTTCGTTTTCCAAGTTGGCCTAAAACTGGCATTTCATCTGTCCGGAAGGCTCTCCTTCATTCTCTACTACACATCAGGGATAATCTGGCCTGGAGAATCAATGATGGAACTATGGCTCGCATTGGCTTGGACCCATGGATTAGGGATGGAGGTAGATACTAGCTGTCTAGAGAACTTATACATCATCTCCATTCTCATGAGATAAAGGTGCTTGCAAATATTGCTGATCATCAAAATTCCACCATCTTTGTCTAAGGATGGAAATCTACCTTGCAGCTTGATCTACCATAATGTTGGCACCAAGAATGGCACGAATATATATCTGCACTATTTGAATCTCATATAAGGGTTAAAGAGGGCCCTGATGAACTTATTTAGTGTCATGCGGAAAATGGTATATATTCCCCCAAGACTGGATATTTATCCCCAATCTCCCACAAGATTCCAGAGCAGATTACTTTCTGGTGGAAGAGTATCTGGAAACTTACAAAACCTCCTAGGACCAGACTTTTTTCTGGTGTATACTCAGAGACAAAGTTCCTACTGGAGAAAATCTCACACACCGATCTTTCCATGGGCCGAATTGGTGTACTTTGTGCAAAAACTCAACTGAATCGACTTTACATCTTTTCCTGAAATGCACAGCTCTGATTACTCTCTGGCATAATATTTTTACCACAATATATTATATAGGGCAGTGGGAAGGTGCATACCTCAACAGTGCATGGGAATGTTGGTACAACTAGCATAAGGGTTCCAAACTTCAAAGTCTCCCACTGATTATCAGTTGGCATCTCTGGCTAGCTTGGAACCGCTCTATTTTTGAAAACAAACCTATGTGTTGGCCACACATTGTGGCCTGTATTGTATCAACATACAATGAGATGCTTGAACGTCCACAACCTCGAGCCCGAAGGCCTCATTCACCTCCTCTTATTGATAAAAATACCCCTTGGGCATATTTCGATGGCACAGCTCAACAATAGGGATGTGATGGTGGTTTCATCATATACATTAGTGAAAAACACTTCTACAAAGTTAAGATGGGATTAGGGGCTGGAACAAACAATTTCACAGAACTCATCACCATCCATCATCTCTTGCATTTCTCTTTGGGACATAATTGCATGAGTTTAAATATTTATGGTGACTTGAAGATCATTATAAATTGGTTCAATAATATTACTGCTTGTCACATACACACACTCAGTAATATTTTGGATGAAGTCAACATTTTCAAGGCTCAATTTAATAACATTACATGCAATCATATTTACAGGGAATATAACAGTTGTGCTGACGAGCTATCCAAGGATGCCACGACACTTCCCAGAGGATAATGGAAGATCCAGGAATAGTGAGGGACCAATGAATTCCACTACTATCACCACCCATACATAGATCAACATTATCACACGGCTAAAAGACCCTGAACACTACTTTTTTTTTTTATTTTTTGAAAGTGTTTATAGTGAAAACTTTGTATATACAGGATATTTATGATTTGGCCTTGCTTGGCATATGTACAAACTTATAACATGCTACTATTATATTTTGAATGATCACCCTGCGTGGTGAATTTGAACAGTATATAGTTTTTGGTGAAACCCTTAAAATTTTGACTGAGCCCTCTGGGCCTAGACAGATACAGCATATGCAATCGCATCTACAATATGTAATTTTTCAAAGTTAATGAAAGATTATGATTTTTCAAGTGGAATATATTATATCATTTATATATATATATTATATATATATATATATTAATAAATGAATAAATATATTCGATATGAACAACAAAGCCTTGAACACGAGCCTCAAAATTCAGGATGCTTTAGAACTTAGAGAGTCAATGATATAAAATGAGATCAAGGGTACTTATTTTGTACATGAATGTGACCCTTTCATAACGAGGTTGACACGATCATAATGAAGTCGACTTGAATTCTTGGTGGGAAACTAAAATTCAAAATGCAAAATTTTCTCACCATAATATTTATCTTTAATAATTGATTTACTAATACAAATAATAATAATAGCAATATTTTTTTAATTTGAATTCTAGTCAAGATAGGGTTCCTTTGGGGCAAGAGGGCTTCCGTTTGGGGAAATTCATCCTGATGTTGTCCAATTTTAACACACCTTATGAAAATGGAGGAACATATTGTAGGAGAAATACATGCTTTTGAAGGAAATGGTATCCAATATCTATGTGTTTTTAGATTTTAGGGTTACTACCTTGGATGGTCTATGATGAATTTGCACATTGGAGATGGCTTGACCTTCATGGGGTTCATGCATGTTATTTTTCCTTAAGGCATTAGAGATCTTCAAATAACTTCCTAACATTATATGTGATGGCCACATCGCCATGGTTTCTTGTGTAGATAATCTACATTGGAAGAATGTTTTACTTCCTAGAGGGGGTCATTGGGTTCCATAAAATATGGGGTAGTTTGGATTCTTGCATAGAGATTTATAGTTGACACGAGGGTGCCTATGTTATGATAATATTCATGTAAGGGGAAGTGGAACATAAATGCAGGCTTAGGATGTTTCTATTAGTGTTGGTCACACCTTGTGGAGTGACCTTGCTTGTGGATACAATCACCTTTGATCTTGACATGTGTACCCATGTAGTGTAGTGGTCTACATTTGTCTTTGTAGGTTTCTTGTAAGGGCATAGTATTAATGTGTTATCTGATTCATTCATTATTGATATTTTATCCAGAGAGATGTGACTAGAAGCAACAAACACTTCCTCATATATTTCTTATTTTGTACTTTATCTCTAATTTTCTTAGAGTTTCTAGAGTTTCCTTAGCTAAAGCGCTAGGATTTTTCCATTGCACATTAGTGGTAGGGCATAGATCTTATTGCTAATAGTCGATTTTAGAGAGATTTCATCTGGAGGTAGCTTTTCTTGCGGCCAATTTACTTACACCGAATTCATTTTTAGGAAGTTTTGTTGCAGGTTCCAGATTGTATTTCTCTATATCTATGGTTCAAAAAACACAGTTTTTTTGAATAATGAAATGATCGAGAATTGTTTGTGGGTTAATTAATTTTTGCAATGTGTGATTGATCTCTCTAGCTTATTTTTGTTTCAAATTTTCAATCCCAAAAGTTAGAGATACCAGTAATTGTCCCTTTTGGCGATTCAATGTAAATACATAATAAATTCAGGATAAATAAAATTTCCATGACATCGTACAAGTCGTGGGACACTTGCCAAGAGTGTGGGGCTCCTGTGGGGTCTTGCTGGGCATAATGTACCGAGTACATCACCATCACCCCAAAAGTGGATCACTAGTAGTGTTAGAGCATTGATGAAGATCCGTGGAGTGTTGTCTGTTGCTGTGGAGGCCAATGGCTCTCTATGCACACCCTATATTTGCCAATGTAGATCTCTGGGGGTTAGGATCCCGTATATGGAGACCAAACCCAAATGGAAACCACCTGCAATGCTGCATAAGATCCAATGCTTCCCCTAGGCCTCCAGCACAACCAGTCATTAAAATAATCGGGTAAAAGAGTTTACAAATCATGGATAACAAAGTGGACACTTCATAATGGCATGCCCTTTTGTAGTGGGCCTTGGCATGTGCTATTGTCTCCAAGCTCCAAAGGGGGTCAACCAAGTACCTTATTAGGCGGTTTCATCCCTTAAAGGGGATAGTATGTCTAAGGTACATCTCTCTAATGGGGGTGGCAAGTGATAAATAAGTGGAGTGGAATAGGGAATGAGAGGGGCAACCCTGGGCCACATATTGGGGCATAGGGTTAGTTGGATAAGGAGAAGTCCACACCTGGGTATGTAATTTGTAGAAGGAGCAATTGTGGTACACGTAGTGCCCCGACCTTGATTTTTCCACCCTTCTTTATATGCCTTTTGCCTTTTATGAATTTTCTTTCATTAAATGCTCGGGGCTCAAAGGACACGAGCATGATGTGTAAGATATAGTAGTGATTACCCCCTTTTAGGTAGGGCGGTTCATTGCCCTCTAGGGGTTGGGACAATTATGGGTTCCTGAATGATAAAGGAGGCTCATCTAGGGCGTATGGAACCATGGTGATGACCATGGATTGGGGTAGAGCTCATGTATTAACTTTTTCCCATGTGCTAATTATTTTTGTCCTAACCATCTTTTGCATTTTGTGGTACAATTTCTTGTTAAATGTGGCCAATTATGCTTTTTTCTCTTTATTTTAACTGCTTCAATCTCTGGGGCATCACTCCAGGCCTGACCCAAGGTGGGGGCAAGGGGATAGGGAGGCTGGACCTATGTGTACCCAGAATGGAAATGTGGACCCAGGTGGGAGAAATGATGAATGGAGTATAGTGAGTCAAAAGGGAGTAATATATGTGGATAAAGGAGCGGGGCTACGCACTCAAAGTTGGGGTTTCCCCAGTAGTACCACCCTATAACCAAATGGTCAATAAAGGAGATCCCATGAGACTAAGATCCAAGGGTAACATCCAAAAGAGATCAAGGGGACAAGAGCACAAACTAAGCCCACCGTTTCCGCCAAATCCCCCCATCAATCCATACCTAGACGTATCTATGATAAGTAAACCCAATACTCCATTACTAAATGACAAGAAATACCTTTAGATTTGGGAGGCCCACTTTCAAACATACGATCTATATAGGTGGGTGAGGGACCACATGGCTGGCTCAGGTGGCAGAGAAATGGCACAACGAGCTAGTACGAGGCTGCAAGGGGCTGCTGGATGGCGGCTGAGGTTCATCATGGAGAAAAATTTCTCTTGGGTATATCACCCACGAAGTGGTGGGTAACAAGATGCATTTACCATTCTACTAAGACCTTTTGCAATCAACATGAATAAGAAGGGAGGCATAGGACATCCTTGCATTAGACCCCTAATAGGATAGAAGAAACTAGATGTTGACCCATTAACCAATACAACAAAGAAAGTTGAGAAATTGTACCCCATAATTCAATTTACTATTTGAGACCTCATCCCAATTTGAATAAAATAATCCTATTATTTAACAACTCACCTTATTAGAAACCTTAGCTAAGTCTAATCTTGTCATCATAGTTGACCTTTTTTTCTTTTGTTATGCATAGTCCTTCTTGTGCTATTTTGACTACATGAATTTTCCTATTGTGAAGAAAACCAAACCACTGTCTTGAGATAAAGTTAGGGAAAATTCTTTTTAAGCCTATTTACGAGAATTATTGTTTAAATTGTTGATTTTCTAGTGCTAATGACATAAGCATAATTTTCTAAAACTGATAATTACTTCCAATGATAACTTTGACACTTTAGAACACCATTAAGCAATTATACTTCAAAAATTCAACAGGTAAATGCAAAGGACCATAGTAGAAAAGTCATGCATAGTAGACACCAAAATTGGGCCATGGGAAACCCAAACTAGGGAGAAACCCCAACAATCTTTTATAGGAGAAATTTGTTTAGTTCAAAAAAAGTACAATCCAATATTCATAAGTTAGAGTTGGTCAACTTAGACCAAAAATCATAGTGCTAGTCAAAAACAGACCTTAAAACTTCTCAACTTGGGCAATGTATCCATCTTGTTCAACAGATAGGTAATACCCTAGACACCTTCATTCTACTGCAACCTTCCTTTTTTCTACCTCGGCTAGGCTTCTTAAGGTCTTGGTCCTTTCTGCTCTCAACACTGAGGCTCTTGGCCTCCTCTAGGGCTTCAGTCCTTTCACAATAACCTTCTTTTCACAAAGATTGAGGCTTTTAGCCTCTTTTAGGGCTTTGGACCTACCACAAAAAGACACAGAGCCTTGGACTGCTTTGTTCCAACAACAAACAAACTTGGTAGCCTCAAGAACCCTTCATGTTAGCCTTCTTTCAACTGTCCAACAAACCAAACCTTAGATTAGCAACTCGACTTCCTTCACTAGGGTAGATTCTCTTCCAAATTCAGAAAGATAGACCTCAAATTCGTCCTCCACTTGTGATCTACGATTCCTTGGTTTGACACTCTCACAAGACGAGTTGGTTTGATATATTTGAAATGAGAAGGGCTAATGCCCTTTTATAATGACTTTGGGGTGTCTCTTGGTTGGGATGACTTGGTATTTTGAGTTCAACTTGAAGAATTAATTTAAATTTTAAATTTTAATTTCCCTCCTTTTTCATGGGCTGGTTTATACCTGGGGAATACGATTGCAACTACCCAAAAATAAACACTCCCTTTTATCTATGGAGGTATTCACCCTGGCTTCCTCATATGTCCTCTTTGCTGAACAATTTCTCCATCCCAAGAAAAGATTAAAGATATTGCTATGGTAATGTATCCATCCACTTCATGTTCTATTCCAAAACCATTTGGAAAGCATCCTACATTAGCATCATGCAAAGGATCTAGTTACCGACTAGTCAAGTCCCCTTTGCAAATGGATCTAGTCACCTACTAGCCAAATAACCTTTGGCGATATGGTCGGGCACCCCCTGATCGGAGTAAGACTAGTCTGGGTCACTAACTATCCAAGTCGTCACTTGGAACCAGGTTAGTACCCGTGACCAATGGTGCAACGTGACCTAATTTACCATTCCCTCATGTTGTCACATGCTATTGAATGGTAAAACACTTGCCTGATGCTTTGAGGCACTCACTCTACTCACTAGCCAAGTAATCCTTGGTAATATGGTCAAAACATTCTGATTGAGGGAGCACTCTAGTCCTGGATGATCTCTGGGCCAATCTCCCTAGCCACACTATAGGGCTTTTGGTCAATACCCTTAATCTAGGAAGAATATTTTCCCTTGATGTTACAAGATCAACACTCCCTCTAACCGAGGGAAGCATTCTCAACCATTCCAGGCTTGTCCATGAAGTATACAAACTTCATCTTGGGACAGAGGCTTTGTGAAAATGTCAAGAACCTGCTCATTTGTAGAAATGCATTGGAGCCTTACTGCTCCCTTCTATACCATGTCTCAGATATAGTGGTACTTGATCTCAATGTGCTTCAACTTGTCATCACAATTGTCTTCAACACCTAACCAAACAATTATGTGAGTAACATCCGAAGCCACACTGCTTCACAACTTTCCAAAACTAGCTGCAACAATTCTGTGAGCAACATCCGAAGCCACACTGCTTCACAACTTTCCAAAACTAGCTGCAATATACTCAACCTTCGCAGTGTTGAATGTGACAAATGTTTGCTTCTTGCTCATCCAGGATATCATCGTAGAACCCAACACTGAAGCAACGCCTTGATGTTCTCTTCTTACCTTCTACACTCTTTGCCCTATATGAATATGTATATCCCTATATATGAATCTGTATATCCCTATAGTTGTACTTCACCATTTGAGACATATCTCAATCCATGTCCAAATGTACCATGTCAGTGCCTCAACACGAGTCGCATGCCTCGGCTGAACCATAAATTGATTGGTTTCCTTCATTGGATCTGTCACCACAGTTGTTCTCCGGTCACCCTGACTGGGTTCTCTCTCTAATACTAAACTAGATCATGCTGTGGAAATCCTAGTTGCTCCCTCTGCCACTGCTGCTTTCTAGTTACTGAAGCATATCTGCTATCTGAAATGGTCCACTCATAGAAGGATCTCAATAGTATACTTCCCTTGACCAAGGAAGTAATGCATCAAATTTAGACTCTTCATCTCAAACTCAGAGGTCAACTTAGTATGACACTAAAGCATGGCTTCCTGTGGTAATCTTGACTGCTTCCTCTGTCATGGAAGCAAATGCTACTGCCACTATTGTTCCCTTTGTATCCATACTAAATGCCTAAATTGAAGATTCAATGCGCAAAATTATTAAAGGTGATTTTGCACTAGGTACATGAGTAACAATACCTAGGGTGAACCCTTGATTCTTTAGGGCACAAGGCTAGGTCAACACCAAGGCTCATTAGAGAAATTTTGAGGTCTAAAATGGGCCTCCTAAGAAAAATGTACAACCAAAATAAACTTTATAAGAACCAATAGGATTCAAGATGATGATGTCAACCATCGGGGATGATTCACCATTTTTGGGGTAAAAAAGTAAAAAAATTGAAAAATAATAAAATAATAAAACTACTTTTTCAACTTATCTCTTTAAGGTTTTACTCAAATTTCGAGTGGGAGTACTCGTTGGATGCAAAATTTAATTCCACATCCAAGGAGTACCCATGTTACATACTTTCGATGGACCCTACTCATAAAAAATGAGAAATACATGAAAAAACGTGATTGCAATCACGTTTTTCATTTATTTCTCATTTTTCGCCTAGTAGGGTCCATCGAAAGTATGCAACATGGGTACTCCTTGGATGAGGAAGCAAATTCTGCATCGAATGAGTACTTCCGCTTGAAATTTGAGTAAACCCATAGAGAGATAAGTTGAAAATACAATTTGAAAAAATAGTTTTTTCCTTTTTCCGTCTAAAATTTGATGATGTAATCTAATCTTATTTTATTGTTTCCACTATTATTTTATAATTTCCTTAGGAGATCCATTTTAGACCTAAAAATTCCCCTAATGTAAATACATTACAACAATATACTTGTTAAGAGCTCAATATGGCACTTGTCATTTGATCCTTGGTGAGGAGGTTAACACTCTTGTCAACCACCTGAGCTATACCCAATTGACCGATGTCATGTTCTTGTTATTGTCATTTTTTTGTTCTTTTTGTAGCTCTCATGCCACATTTAGCCACTTTTGTAGAGAAATGTTATGTCCTTGAGGATTCAAAGATGCCTTCAATTTCTTCCATTAGACTAGAATTCTTTGTAGACTTTATATCTTTTACATTATAGGCTAGTTTTCTTTTCTTTTTAGGAGCCACCTTTGTGCACCCATTTTGTATATCACATTATTGTACTACAAGTCCCACTGACCTATTTATGATCATTTATTCGACATTGATAAAATTATCTTATCTTTTCTTATTTGCCAACAACCATTCTTATTTCTTCCAAACCCATCTTATGTTTTATTTAGGGTAGTCTCTCAATAGATGTGTTATTTCATGAAAAGTGGCACACCTAAATGAAATGTTCCCGTTATTAAGGTTTCAAGTAAAATTCTATGGGAATATAATATTTTCACCAATACATGATGCACATATATTGTTTCTTTTGTAGGATCAAACCTTGGTAAATGAAATGTTCCAGTTATCAGGGTGTCTAATAAATTTCGATGGGAAGATGACATTTTCATCAATACAAGTTGCACATACTTTGTTTTTGTGGGGGATCAAACCTTTAGTCTCCACCTCTTAAGTTCAAGTAAGGATATCCCTAATACAAATATTAGCTAAGAATTTGTTCACACATGTCCTAGAATGAAACTAAAATGTAAGCCAAATTTGAATTAGAAAATGAAACATTGGAGTGTACCATAATATTTTGTTCTACTCTCTCTCTATCCATGCATGCAATGTTTCTTTGGAAACTTTTTTCCCCGTGAATTTTCCATTCTGGAAGCGATTTCTCCCTTTCCATGTCATCACCTAATACTTGTCTTTGGATTTGATGCATTTCTTCTTATGTTTTCTCCCTAGAAAACCTAATTTTGGTGGAGTTTCATTTTTCTTATTCTCCTCCTGTATACCACTAATAATAGGGCCACAACTCATGTTTTGAAATTTCAAATGTACAAAAGATTTCTTGAAATGTTCCCTCCCCTCCTTTACCATTGTTAGTAATTAGCTCCATTCCTCGAACATGACAAAATTGACATTTTCCTTGAGATTTTGTCCTACTTTTGCAAACTTATAAGAGAGTATCTCTTTGCCCTTCTTTGATACCTTTTGATGTATTCCTCCTGTTATCACTGGGTTGGGACAGGTTGAGACAGACCAACCTGTCCTAGCCCAGGATAACACCTCCCATTCTGTGGTAATTAGTGGATGGCTTTGCATGATACTCAACTCAAATATATACCTTTTGATGTATTCCTCCCCTTTCATGGTAATTAGTGGATAGATTTGCATGATACACAATTCGTATATTTTTTGTTTGCTAGGTTTTGGATTTGTCTTGAAGCTCTCCTTCAAATTTTCTTACCTCACTAAAGGCTCTAGATCCTTTCCAACTTTCTAAAAGTTTTTCTCTTTTGTTAAAGATGGGCTTTTAAAAGGACATATTGGCCTTCCTTTAAATAGTCCACTAGTTTTTCCTCCATTGCAACCTCCCCTTTTTTATATTAGTATAGTGTATGTTAATAATTTTTATGAGATTCTTTTATGCCTTTTAAAGATTTCTCATAAGATTTTTTTGGTTTTGTTCCCATCTTTAATGGATGGGAAAATTAAATTAGGCCCAAACAAGATCCTAATCAATGCCAATTCCACATTGCAACCTCCCATTTTTTATATATATATTTTTTCTATGTAAGGTTAATTCTATTAATAAAAGCAAAAAATAAAATTACACCGAGGCCCTGCCTCAACCGCTGTTGCTAGAGTTCATCAAGAAGGTTTAAACTACCCCAGATTAGGGAAGCCAATTTGACATAGCAAAAAGACCACTCATATATCTCGGGACTGTCACCAAAGGAAACCCATACATAGGACTCGGATCCATGGTTTGAAGCAAAACCCCGAAAAGGATTCAACACAGTGCCACTAGAAGCGACAACAAAACGATAGGAGTGAGGATTATGCCGTCCATAATCTGCCTGCCTTCTACATATCCTGATTGCTCCGGCGAAATGAGAAGTGGTAGCAGCGATTTGAGTCTTGAAGCTACGAGTTTGGAAACTATCTTGTAGATGACGTTGCACAGGGCAATGGGCCAAAATTTGTCAGTGGTGTTAGAATGAGCTTCCTTTGGGATAAGGGCTATGAATGTGGCATTCATAGCCGGAAGCATCCACCTCATGGTTCTTGATTCCTCAACAATCTGCCAGACTTCCAATTTAATTAGCTCCCAGAAATTATGGAAAAGTTGGAGGTAAATCCGTTTGGCCCTAGCGCCTTGCCTTCTTTTAGTTGATGAACTGCATTTTCCACTTCATGTAAGTCGATCGGCTTGAGTAAGAGCTGGTTGTGCTCTTATGTGACGAGTTTGGGGATGTTCTCTGTGATTTTTCCTATAGCTTGCATTCTGTCCACCTGTGGTTCTTAATGAGATTTCTTAAAGTAGTTGAGAAGTTTGAGCTCGATTTCTTCATGTTTTTCCACTTTTACCCCCTGCTCATTTTGGATGTGAGTAATATTGTTATTCATTCGACGTTGAATAGTGGAACGGCGAATTTTTTTTGTATTTTTTTCCCCTTCCTTTAGCCACTTGATTCTCGATTTTTTCCTCCAGAGTGTTTCTTCTTGTTTGGCCCTCTCTGATATCTGAGTTTCAAGAGACTTTTCCTGTTTCGAAAGTTCCTCTGATCTTCCCTCTGTGATGATCCGTTGCTGCAACTGTTTCATATCTTGATCTAGAGCAGTCTGAGCCTAGAAAATGTTACCAAATGAAGAATGGTTCCATTTTAAGTAGCATACTTAAACTATCAAAGGCTTTTGAGAGGTAGATTTTAAGTAGCATACCTGATTTCTTGGAGTGCTTCAGGGAGTGGATGATTACGTGAGTGAGGATTATGCCGTCCATAATCTGCCTGCCTTCTACATATCCTCATTGCTCCGGCGAAATGAGAAGTGGTAGCAGCGATTTGAGTCTTGAAGCTACGATTTTGGAAACTATCTTGTAGATGACGTTGCACAGGGCAATGGGCCAAAATTTGTCAGGGGTGTTAGAATGAGCTTCCTTTGGGATAAGGGCTATGAATGTGGCATTCATAGCCGGAAGCATCCACCTCATGGTTCTTGATTCCTCAACAATCTGCCAGACTTCCAATTTAATTAGCTCCAAGAAATTATGGAAAAAGTTGGAGGTAAATCCGTTTGGCCCCGACGCCTTGCCTTCTTTCAGTTGATGAATTGCATTTTCCACTTCCTGTAAGTCGATCGGCTTGAGTAAGAGCTGGTTGTGCTCTTATGTGACGAGTTTGGGGATGTTCTCTATGATTTTTCCTATATCTTGCATTCTTTCCACCTGTGGTTCTTAATGAGCTTGCTTAAATTAGTTGAGAAGTTCGAGCTCGATTTCTTCATGTTTTTCCACTTTTACCCCCTGCTCATTTTGGATGTGAGTAGTATTGTTATTCATTCGACGTTGAATAGTGGAACGGTGATTTTTTTTTGTATTTTTTTCCCCTTCCTTTAGCCACCTGATTCTCGATTTTTGCCTCCAGAGTGTTTCTTCTTGTTTGGCCCTCTCTGAGATCTGAGTTTCAAGATACTTTTCGTGTTTCGAAAGTTCCTCTGATCTTCCCTCTGTGATGATCCGTTGCTGCAACCGTTTCATATCTTGATCTAGAGCAGTGTGAGCCTAGAAAATGTTACCAAATGAAGAATGTTTCCATTGTCTTATTTTACTCTTGAGGTGTTTAAGCTTCTACTGAAATTTGAACATTCTTGTACCATTTGGCGAAGAGAAGTTGATCCATTCCGGATTTACCAGATTGATAAAATCCGGATGTCTCATGCAAAAAGTCTCGAAGCGAAACGGCCTGCGGGTAGCATTGCTTGGTCGAGACCATTGGAGAGAAATTGGCCAATGGTCTGAGCCTGCCAGCGGCATGATTGAAGCTGAAAGGTCTCCCTCTAAGTGGATTGCATTGTCAGAGATTAGGAATCTGTCCAGGCGAGACGCAATTTGGTGCGAACCAGCTCTTTTGTTATTCCAGGTAAAAAGGCCATTGTTAAATGGCGTGTTAATAAGCCAATTGCTTTGAATGTATTCTTTTAGATTGTTACTTTCCTTGTCCAGCTTATTCCTTCCTCCTCGCTTTTCTTCCATCTTGGTTATCATGTTGAAGTCGCCCCCAGTGATCTAGAGCGGATGAGACCTATTAGTATTGATTGAGGAAAGGGTATTCAAAAGTTCTACCTTATGCATAGCTTCCTGGGGAAAATATACATTGGTTATGTGACCATGTATACTGGTTCCTGTAATGTGGAAAGTAGCTTGAAGGAAATGCTTGTTTGCATGAATGTTGTTGAGCTCGATGGTGCTTGCATCCCAGATGATTGCCAAGCCTCCTGAGGCGCCAGAAGCATCTAGTGCTACTGCTATACTACCCGGCTAGACTTTTGCGGCAATTCAGTCTAGAGAGATGGAGTTGCATTTAGTTTCCTGCAGAAAGAGAATTTGGGGTTTCTCTTGCTTTATCATGTTGTTAATCAGTCTTCATTTCACAGGGCTATTGAGCCCCTTGATGTTCCATGAGATTAGCTTCATGATGGAAGGTTGGAGAGAGAGTTGTAATACTTTGTGAGCTTGAAGTACCTGCCTAAATCCACTAGCATTTCCCCAATGCGTATGGTACATTGAAGATTTGTTTTCCTCCCTCTCTTTTTGTTATCTTTGATTATGCTTTTCCCATCCCAAAGACCTCTAGTTTGAATACCTAGGGATTTTTTCCTTTGAGCTCTGGAGAGAATTACTTCCAGATTCTCCAACTGTCGCTCTGGGATTTTATCATAATTTTTTGTTTTTTATGCCTGCTCTAGACCAAGAATGTCCAAATCCCCAATGTCTATGCTTTTTGGTTCTTCTTCCATATGTTGTGTGTCACTTATGTCTTCTGTTATTTCTGTTGCCCTGGAGAGGTCAGGTTGCGAGTTGTCTACCTCCATTCCATGCGAGTACCAGGTTGGGACTGTGTGCATGGCCGCGGATGAAGGATCTGTGGGTAATGGTTCTTTTGGGATTTTTTTGGGATCAGAATGTGCAGGTTGTTTGTTCATCATGTGATCCTTCTCAGATGGGACAAGGGGCTCAGGGTTGTGTACTTATTGTAGGGCTAGCACTTCAAAACTGTTGCTCGTAGAGGGTTTTGATGAACTGACTTGAGGCTTCTTAGGGATTGTAGCAGGTTTTTTGTGATTTTTCCTACGGTTGGCAACTTTAGTGAAGCCAGTCAGATCCGGCCCCTCAAAGGCAGTGGTATTCGAGGGTTTATGGTTTAGAGGACAGTCCCGAAACAAGTGACCTAGTGCATGGCATCTTCTGTATCTGAACAACACATGTTCATAATCAATTAACTGAACCCATTCAACATCGTCATGAAAAATACTTACCGCATCCGGAAGTGCCTTGCTAAAGTGCATATAAATGCAAATGCGGGCGAAGGAGGTATATCTTTGGATTTTTTTTTTCTCTGCCGTTTTGACAAATTCACCGAGACCATTTCCTATGGTTTGTAATGTCTCTTCGTCCTAGTATTCCATTGGGAGTGAGTAGAGACAGATCCAAACTGGCGCCCAGCTGAGATCTTCTTTGTCTGGATTAAAGCGCTCCACCCATCCCCTAAAATACAGGCCAGCTGCATTGAAAAAATATGGGCCGCCATCTAGGACTCTGTTTCGGTCCTCCAAGCAGTTAAAGATGGTCATGAAGAACCCTTTAGGTCCTAGCTGCAACATTATGTGTCCTTTTGGCTTCCACTTCGCTGCTATCCAGCCATGCAACGCTTTCTCTGTTGGCCACATACGTATGAATTTGCCTATCAATGCATGATCACTCACGTACCGGATCTGAGCATTGATCCGATGATTTGGTAGCTCTATTTTCGGTCGTTCAACAGCGACCGGTCTACAGGTGTTTGAGGTGACCTGGGTGTTCTCCCTGTCATTCGCCTTGGCATCTTGTGGATCTATCTTCTCTCTGTCTCCATTTTGATCAGCTGAGCTAGTTCCTTCCTCACGCCTCTGAGGAGAATCTTTTGCGTTGGGGGGAGGCGCAGTGTCCTCCCCCTAGGGGTTATTCATGTTGCTCGCACTGCTTCTTGTCATGTGTTGCCTTTCGTATTGCTGGTGGTATGTCAGTATTGCAAAAGTCTGCTCATGTCTGTCGTTGTAGGTTCTGCAGAAACCCTAAGTCGCCATTCCCTCAGACCTCTAGTCCACCATTCCCATCCCCTTTTTGATATTATTATAGTCTATGTTAATAATTTTTATGAGATTCTTTTATGCCTTTTAAATATTTCTCATAAGATTTATTTGGTTTTGTTTTTGTCAAGTTTAATGGATGGGAAAATTAAAATAGGCCCAAACAAGATCCTAATCAATGCAAAATCCACAGTTGCAGTGGGCATAAGTGAAGGCTAAGGCTAAGTTAATTATGGTTAATTTATATAATTTTATGCTACATAATTATTTAATGTGTGTTTTTAAAAATTTAGAAGCAATGCAGGTAAAATATGGTGGAGGAGCACTATTGAATATCTATGCATAAGAGGGGTAGAGGGTGAGTCTTTCAGTTGTAAAGCCCATTCAATTCTCCTCATTTCAAATACAATGGTATTACTCCTTCCTTGCATAAGATTTTTGGTTGTTATTTAATATTTTTTTATAATATATTATAGTATGTTTAATGCTTTTCATGAGATTTTGGCTTCTTTTAAAAGCTTTTCATTGGGTGGAGGAATCAAGGTAACCTGTGTTTAACACTCATATTGTCTTTTTAGGGTTGACAAAGTTTCCATATGTGGAGCAAATGAAGGCGAAGACAAGGGATGATAAGATAGGTATGTTTTTTAAATGTATTTTTTTTTATAATATCTATATGAGAGAGAGATTGTATTACAGTGTAAAGGTAAACACAAAGATAGGTTTTTTGGTGCAAAGCTTGTGTATGATTTGTTACAAAATCTTTCTCATTTCAAATACAACAATTCTCCTCCCCCTTAATGCTTTAGGTTTGATTTCTAGTGCATAAGATTAATCATAATATTGTTGGTCTCTAATCAATATTTCTCATAAGATTGTTGATATTTTGTGCAGGGTGTCCTTCGTTGGCCATCAACCCATATTGGGGTTGTGGATAGGTGTATCTATCTATTTTTTTTTCTTTTCCTATTTTCATTGTTATTTTTGTTGTTTTTTTGCTACTGATGTGATTTTTTTCTACTCTTATTTTTTCCCTTCACATTTGTGAGCATGGCCATGCTAATTTGTCATTTGATACTTCTTTTTTTTGTTATGCGCCTTTTTTTTTCTATTTTCCTAATTTCTTTCTTTTTTGGATTTGGGGATGAGGGGGAAGCAATGAAACAAGTCATTACAACGCGTTGTGGGTTTAGTTACAAGAGTGTAGTGGGCAAAGGAAATGGAGGTATGTATTAATGAATTTACTTGTTTACTAGTATATAATTTTATCCTTGTTTTAATTTAACTCATTTGTTGCTTCATAATTATCTTATGCATTCAAATTTAAATGCAATGTAGGTTAAGGAAGGTGGAGGAGCACTGATGAAACAATTGAATATCTCTATGTGCGAGAGATGTGTGGCACTATAGCAAATGTAGAGGCATTGGCATAGAGGGTGAGTTTCTTCTTCTGTTTTTGTTTTCTGGTGCTATTGATCTTTGTTTTTGCATTTGGGAGCATGGCCCTCCTTGGTTTGATGGTAAACCAAGTCAAATATCCCAAATAGTAGTAATAATTTCATCCTCAAATGTGCCCCTCTAGAACAATTATTCAATCAAAATAGACAAGAGACATGTGGACAAGTCACCCCATGAGAAGATGTGCAAATCATCTTCACATGCGTGGATATATAAGTCACTCAACCCCCAAATGGGCAATCTTCAAGAGAATGCATGGGTTCATGTGAAAATAATCCTTTTGTAGTGAACAATATACAATATATGATGGGCCATCTCATGTTATAACTAAATACAATTTGCCAAATGCAAATGCCAAAATAGGTGCCCTTAATTAGCGTAAACATTGTGCATAAAATTTGTACCATTAATCAAATTGCCCCCAAAATAGTTGTCGGTTTTCAAATATGCGGGTAAAGTATTTGCACCATTAATCAATTTTTCCTTAAAATAGTTGTTTGTTTTCAAATATGTGGGTAAAGTATGTGAGACATTTTGTTGCAAGACTCATGCTTAATTCGATGCATATTATATTATTTGAGATTTATGTATATAATGTGTGGTATGCAAACGTGGGTAGAGGAAGGTGGCAGAGTATCAAGGAAATTACGAAAATGTTCCTGTATGGGAGAGACTTACTAATGTGTAGGAGAACAAGGGAAAAAGGTGTGTTTTCTTTTGGTTTCGACATGGATATCTTCTTGTTTCAATGTAATGCTTCTCCTCCCCCCTTCATTGTTTTGGAATTATGATTTTGGTTATTACAAAGGATGTATTTTTGCAAAATATCACTTATATGACTTTTTGTTTTGATTTATCTTTTTTCATAATATATGCAAGTGTTTGTTTGGTACGTTTTGTAGGAAATTAAAGCAGGTCCTAACAACGCATGTTTATACAAGTATAGTGGGCGAAGAGGAAGATTGAGGTGATATGTATGGTTCCATATGCGTGTATTTAAATTCGAGGCATCTTACATTATTTGTCATATATTTGATCATTGACCACATTGTAAGGCAGGTAATGTAATGCGGAGAATCACTAACTAAAGTGTTGAAATGTATTTATGAGCAAGACACTGTAGTAGGGTGCACAATTAGAGGCAAAAGTACATGTGAGTTTTCTTTTGGTGCAAATATCCATATATAATCCACTATTTTCCTATAAATGATCATTCTTCTTTATTCATGTAGGGTTTATGAGTTTTAGTCTTTACAAAAGATGTACTTTTTAGTGCATAATATTATTTGTAATATCTCACAACTCTTGTGTATATCTAGTATTTTTCATAATGTCTTATTTAGTGCAGTGCAATGCATACAATGGAATGTGAAGAATCAGTAATGAAACTATTAAAATATCTTTACGAGAGAGAGATTATAGTAGTGTGTAAAGGTAATGACAAAGGTAGAGGTGAGTTGTTTTTTGGTTCAAAATCTATGTATGATTAGTTACAAAATCCTTCTCATTTCAAATACAACAATTCTCCTCCCTCTTAACGTTTTATGTTTGATTTCTAGTGCATAATGTTACTTATAATATTGTGAGTCTGTAATTAATAGTTCTCATAAGATATGTTGATGTTGATATTTCGTGCAGGGTGTCTTTGGTTGGCCATCGACGCATTTTGGGGTTGCAGATAAGTGTCTATGTTTGTTGTTTTTCTTTTCGTGTTTTCTTTTTGTTAGTTTTATTGTTTTTTTGTTATTGTTATGATATTTTTTTCTACTCTTAATTTTTTTCCTTCACATTTGTGAGCATGGCCATGCTAATTTGTGGTTTGATTTTGATTTTTCATTTTGTTATGTGCCCTCTTTTCTATTTTTCTTAACTTTATTTTTTTTTTGGATTTGGGGGTGAGGGGGAAGCAATGAAAGAAGGCATTACAACCTACATCTTGGTTTTAGTTCCAAGAGTGTAGTTCTAAAGGGTGAGTTTCTTCTTCTGTTTTTTTTCCCGCTACTATTGATCTTTATTTTTGCATTTGGGAACGTACTCCTTGGTTTGATGGTAAACCAAGTCAAATATCCCAAATAATAGTAACAACTTCATCTTCGAATGTATCGCTCTAGAGCAATTATTTAATGAAAATAGACAAGAGATATGTGGATAATTGACTCCCGTGTGATGATGTACATGTCAAACCTCCTTCACATGCATTGATATGTAAGTCAGGCAACACCCCAAATGGAAAATCTTCAAGTGAATGCATGGGATCATGTGCAAATAATATTTTTATTAGTTAGCAATATACACTATAAGATTGTAAATACAATGTGCCAACTACAAATGCCAAAATAGGTTCCCTTAATCGGGATAAACAATGTGCATTTGTACCATTAACCCATCTGTCTCAAAAATAGTTGTTGGCTTTCAAATATGGGGTAAAGTGTGTTAGATGTTTGTTTATTAAACACTTTTAATCTCCTCAAATAGGTTGATCTTCTTGTTTCTGTGAAGTATTTTCTAGGCTATCACTTATTACGTTGGTTTCCATTGGAAGATTAAACTAATACTATAGGTGACTAATGTAGATCAGATTTATTGGGGTAGCAAGATAAGAAACATTTTTACATCCAACGTAAAAGATCTGTGACATCCATGTCAAGTGCTAATGCATGTAGGGTTGGCTTGGAACAAGCGGATTTGACACTGGAATCATAAGTATTGCAATTCAAGCTCTAACTATAGCATAAATAATATTGTTGTAGTGTGTTACAATTGCAGATCTCTATTAGTGTTGCATCCTCTAGTCTAGTAGCTTTAGATGGTTCATATCAAGAAGAAGGCCATTTTGAAATAATCTTTTGTGCCATGACTATAATAGACTCATGGGTGCTTCCATTGTCCAAAAATCCTCAACATAAGTTCACCACAAATAATCCCCTATGAATGTTTCATTTATTCTCAGACCTCAAAATAGATTAGGTTTGGCCTTTCAAAGTTATGAATACAAGCATGGCCAACATAAATTGATGGACGTCTTTTTGTTGGGAATGGCTTGCTTTTTGGGAATGCCTTATTGAATTTTACTTTTGTTTTCAATATTTCTTTGTTATTGCCTTGAATTTTGATCATTTCAGATGATGCATGATTTGGGGTAACACATTTAGAATTTTTGAAAGTTCGTTACAACATTGCTCTTCGACTGTCAATTGTTGTAACCGTGTTTTGGTTTTTTTATGTTATTTTTGTAGATTCCAATTCCATAAATAAACAAAACTTGCACTAACATGATGCATGTTTTTTTTTTTTTATTATAATCTTTCTAGAAAACGAGGTTGAATTCTAGGCCTAGAGAAATATTTTAGACCCACAAAGATAGGTCTACAACCCTAAAATAGTGGCAGATCGGTGTTGGAAAGTATTCCAAATTATTGGCCTAGCTACTAAAACCAACTCTCTTGTGTAATTTGGCACATGCTTTCATCCTTGCCATACCTTATTTGAAGGTGAGACAACTTGGAAGTTTGTGCACAATAAGGATGACACCCAAAACAATTCTAAAATTCTAACTAGGAACCATAAAAAGTTCTCTATTATCTTGTATAAATTGATTTACTAATTTAATGCCCTTTCCAAACTCAGAGTTAAGCGAACCTACATGAATGTATTTGTAATTGAACCTTTCCTCCTTTTTATACTAATTTTGCTAACATCACTTTAGGGCCAACCCCCTAAAATTATGACTATATAAATAGGGTCAATCTGCTTAGGCATATATTTCTCCTACATAGGTTGGCTTTCCTACACTTGTTTTTGTTGTTGTTGTTCTTTATTCTTGTATTTAATTGGAGTTCAATTTTGATTTAAGCTTTCAAATAAGCTGCCATGCATGTTGTCCTTGTCCCATTTATAACTACCATTGGTATCAAATTTTGCTTGGAATTGTTCTCATAATAGCGTTGGTCTTTAAGTAAAAATTTTCATAAATGCTTTCATATTTGTTTCATGTTTCTTAGAACATTTAATGTGTATTTAATATTTACTAACAATATTTTTTTGGTGTGTATGGTGCTCCTTCCTAGCCAGCAAAGCGTTTTGGAGTTGCAGACGAGTGTCTCTATCTATTGTTTCTCTTTACATGTTTTCTTTTTGTTAGTTTTGTTGTTTTTTTGCTATTGTTGATTCCTATTTGGTGTAAAACCCATGCATGCTTTGGTATAGAAATCTATGTTGCAGTAGTATATATGTATGGTCCCATATGTGTTTTTGTATAACTTTGAGCCATCTTAATTATTAATCATTTGTTTAATTTTTGAAGCAAGGCAATGTAGGTAAAGGAACATGGAGGATTCGTGATGAAACCATTGAAATATTTTCATAAGAGAGATATTGTAGTAGAGTGTAGATGCAAAGGTTGGGGTATGTTCTTTTGATGCAAAATCCATGTATGATTTGCTATGTAATTTCCCCTCCTTGTTTATTTAGTGTTTGTGATTTTTGGTGTTTGCATAAGATGTATTTAATAGTGAATAAGATTACGCATAAGATTTCAGTCTCCATCAAGATTTGTCATAAGATATTTTGATTTTTGTTTCATATTTCTCACAATATTTGATATGTATTTAATATTTCTCATAATATTTTTTAATCCCTCTTTAATACTTATCTATTTTTTTATGTTCAGGGTGCCCTTGGTTGGCCATGGATGCTTTTGCAGTTATAGTGTAGATTCTATTTCTTATTTGTCTTTTTATCGTTATTTTTGTGTGTAGATTCTATTTCTTATTTGAAATTGTCTTTTTTTGTTATTTTTGTATTATTGGTTATATTTGTTTGTTTTTGTTGTTCTATTTTTTTTTTAATGTTGTGGTTGTTATATCTTTGTATTTATGAGCATGGCCATGCTAATTTATGGTTTGATATTTTTTTTATTTTTTTTTTAATCTTTTTTTTTGGGTTCACATTTTCTTTCGGGTTGAGTAGTATGGCTTTAGGAATGATCCAGAGTCCACAACTATAATGGGCAAAGGAGGTGAAGGAGGTATGTATGAGGCAATTTGCTTCTTCACGTATAAAGACAAACAAGGTATGTATGGGGGACGAACTTGTTTGTTACTACATAATTATATGGTTCTATGTCCATTTTTATTTAACTCATTTGCTGCTTCATCATTATATCATGTCTTTTGTGAAATGTAGATGTAGTGCAGCTTATGAAAGGTGATTAAGAAAGGTGAAGGAACACTAGTAAAATTAGTATTTTCTTTGTGTGAAAGAGATATGATGCACCATAAGAAAGGTATAAACAAAGATAAAGGTTCAGTTTGTTTTATTGCAAGACAAGTGTAATGGGTAAAGGCCAAGGATGTATGTATGGGGGAATTTGCTTGTTTGTGGCAAACAATGCATGTATGGGGATGGACTTGTTTGTTACAACTTACTACATAATTATATGGTTCTATGTCCAATTTTGTTTAACTCATTTGTTACTTCATCATTATATCATGTGTGTTTGTTGAAATGTAGACGCTATGCAAATTAAGAAAGGTGAAGGAACACTTGTGAAATTACTATTTTGTTTGTGTGAGAGAGATGTGAGGAACAATAGCAAACGCATAAGGAAAGATAGAGGGTGAGTTATATTTTGTTTTAAGATTCATGTTTAAATAAATGCATATTATATTATTTGAGATTTATGTATGTAATGTGTGGTATGAAAATGTGGGTAGAGGAAGGTGGTGGGGTATCGAGGAAACTACGAAAATATTTTTATATGGGAGAGACTTGATAATGTGTAGGAGAACAAGGGAAAAATGTGCGCTCTCTTTTGGTTTCGACATGGATATCTTCTTGTTTTAGTACAATGCTTCTCCTCCCCCCTTGTTGAGGAATTATGATTTTTTGTCATTACATAAGATGTATTTTTGCAAAATATTAAAGACTTTTTATTTTGATTTATCATTTTTCATAATATATGTAAGTGTTTGTTTGGTACATTGTGTGCGAAGTTAAGGCAGGTCCTAACAACCCATGTTGATACAAGCATAGTAGGTGAAGGCGAAGATTGAGGTGATATGTATGGGTTCCATCTGTTTGTATTTAAATTTCAAGCATCTTACATTATTTGTCATCTATCTAATCATTGACCACATTGTAATCCAGGTAATGTAATGTGGAGAATCACTAATTAAAGAGGTGAAGTGTATTTGTGAAGAAGAGACTACAGTAGAGTGCAAAGGTAGAGGAAAAAGTACATGTGAGTTTTCTTTTGGTGCAAATCTCCATATATGATCCACTATTTACCTATAAATGATCATCCCTGCTTATCTATTTAGGGTTTATGATTTTTAGTCTTTGCCATAGATGTACTTTTTAGTGCATGAGGATATTCATAACATCTCACAACATTTTGTGTGTATTTAGTAATTTTCATAATGTCTGACTGAGCAGACAATGGAATATTTTTAGAGAGATTGTAGTAGTGTAAAGCTAAAGACAAAGGTAGAGGTGAGTTGTTTTATGATGCAAAATCTATGTATGATTTATTACAAAATCCTTCTCATTTCAAATACAACAATTCCCCTCCATCTTAACATTTTAGGTTTGATTTCTAGTGCATAATGCTACTCATAATATTGTTGGTCTCTAATTAATATTTCTCATAAGATATGTTGATAATTTGTGTAGGGTGTCCTTGGTTGGCCATCAATACATCTTGGGGTTGCAGATAGGTGTCTTTGTTTGTTGTTTGTCTTTTTGTTACTTTTCTTGTTTTTTGTTATTGTTGTGATTGTTTTTTTACTCTTAATTTTTTTTCCCTTCACATTTGTGAGCATGGCCATGCTAATTTGTGGTTTGATAATACAAAGCACTTTGTATCAAGCCAACAGAAGAAAAAAAAAATTGTAAGGAAAAATCGTCATCAAATTTACGGGTCAATTTTTGATCAAAGGACGACCAAATTCGAAATTTTGGCGTCTGGGTTTTGTGTAGAGCAGGGTCTATTTGGAAACTTGAAGCGATTTTCCAAAAAGATCCTTGGTTGGAGAATTACAAAGGGATCTTTAAACTCTGTTTTTACAGACTACGTGGTCGGGGAAAACAATTTGCTAGTCCCCCTGTATTAGCATTGTTGTTTGATGAGATAACAACGATTTGTTGTTCTCCCTGTATCAGCACTATGGTTTGCTGAGATAGCAACGATTCGCTGCTCCCCCTGTATCAACATTGTGGTTTGCTGAGATAGCAATGATTTGTTGTTCTCCCTGTATCAACATTGTGCGTGGCTTAGATAGCAGCCATCAGAATGCATGGGGTCATGTGCAAATAATCATTTTCTAGTGAACGATATATAATATATGATGGACTATATCGTGTTGTAACTAAATACAATGCGCTAACTCCAAATGCCAAAATAGGCGCCCTTAATCAACATAAACAATGTGCATAAACTTTGTATGATTAACCCATCTACCTCCATAATAGTTGTTGGTTTTCAAATATGTGGGTAAAGTATGTGAGACATTTGTCTATTAAACACCTTTAATCTCCTCAAATATGTGCCAAACCTAGTTGTTGGTTTTCATATTTGTGGGTAAGATATGCTACACGTTTCTCTTTTAAATACCTTTAATCTCCTCAAATACGTTGATCTTCTTGTTTCTGTGAAGAACTATTGCCTAGTCTATCTCTTATTATGATGGTTACTATTGGAAGGTTAAACTAATGCTACAGACGCCTAATGTAGATCAGTTTTTTAAGTGTAGCTTGATAAGAAACTTTTTTACATTAAACATACAAGATCTGTAAACTCCCTTTCAAGTACTAATGCATGTACGGATCACTTGGAACAAGTGGATTTGAAATTGTAAAATCATAAGCAAACCCATTCAAGGGCTAACTATAACCTAAATAATATTGTTGTAGGGTGTTACAACTGCAAATATCTATATAGCGTTGCATCCTTTAGTAGCCTTAGAAAGTTAGATGTTTCATATCAATTGGAAGGCCATTTTGTAATAATTTGTTGTACTATGTCTGTAATAGACTCTTTGGTGCTTCCATGGTCCAAAAGCCCTCAACGTATGTTTACCACAAATAAGCCCCTATGAACCTTTGATTTATTCTTAGACCTCAAAATAGATTAGGTTTGACCTTTCAAAGTTATGAATACAACTAGGGCCAACATAAATTGATGGATGTGTCCTTGTTGGGAATGGCTTGCTTTTTGGCAATCTCTTATTGAAATTTGCTTTTGTTTTGCAATATTTCTTTGTTCTGGCTTTGAATATTTTGCATTTGAGATGATGTAGGATTTGGGGTAACACCTTCTGAATTTTTGAAAGTTCCTCACCACATCGCTCTTCGACTATCAACTGCTATAACTCTATTTTGCTTTCCTTTTTTATTTTGGTTTCATGCATCACATTAGTGCAAGTTTTAGGTCGTTATGGAATTGGAATCTACAATTTTTTTATTTTATTTCATCTTTCTAGAAAACAAGGCTGAATTGTAGGCTGAGAGAAATATTCCAAAACCACAAAAATTCTACAACCCTAAAATAGTGGTAGATTGTTGTTGACAAGAATCCCAAATTATTACCCTAGCTACTAAAACCAACTCTCTTGAACTCTATGTGTAATTAGGGACATGCTTTCATCCTTGTTAATTGATGTTTGAAGGTGAGACAACTTGCAAGTTTGTGCACAGTAAGGATGATACTCAAAACAACACTAAGATTTGAACTATAATCCATAAGAAAGGTATTTATGTAGAAGAAGAATAATGCCATAAGGTTGTCTTGTATAAATGATTTACTAATCCAACACCCTTTCCAAATTCAGGGCTAGGAGAACCAACATGAATGAGTTAGATATGGATATCGTCAATTTGATTTTCTTTTTCTTGAGTCTTGTTTTTAATTAGAGTTAAATTTTGAATTAACCTTTCAAAGAAGCTGCCATGCTTGTTGTCCCATTCATAACTGCCATCAGTGTCAAATTATGCTTGGAAATGTTCTCAAAATATTGTTGGTCTTTAAGTAAGATTTCTTCATAAAATACTTTGATATTTGTTTCACATTTCATAGAACTTTTTATATGTATTTAATATTACTCGATATTTGTTTTTGGTGTGTAGGGTGTCGTTGGTTGGCCATCAACGCATTTTTGGGTTGTAGATGGGTGTCTCTATCTATTGTTTCTCTTTACATGTTTTCTTTTTGTTAGGTTTGTTGTTTTTTTGCTATTTATGATTCCTATTTGGTGTAAAACTCATATGTGTTTTTGTTTAAATTTGAGCCATCTTACATTATTAATCATTTGTTTAATTATTGAATGCAATGCAATGTAGTTAAATGGATATGGAGTATTCATGATGAAACTACTGAAATATTTTCATGAGAGAGACATTGTAGTAGAGTGGAGGGGCAAAGGTTGAGGTCACTTTTCTTTTGATGCAAAATCCATGTATGATCTGCCATGTAATCTTTCTTATTGCAAATATTCTAGATCTCCTCCCTCCTTATTTAGTGTTTATGATTTTTGGTGTTTGCATATGATGTATTTTCTATTACATAAGATTACTCTATAAGATTTTTAGTCTCAATTAAGATTTCTCATAAGATATTTTCATCTTTGTTTCGTATTTATCATAATATTTGATATGTATTTCGTATTTCTCATAATATTTTCTAATCTATTTTAATACTTGTCTATTTTTTGATGTGCAGGATGCCTTTGGTTGGCCATGAACGCTTGTTGTAGTTATAGTGCAAAGTCTATTTCTTATTTGTCCTTTTTTGACTTTTTTTTTGTATTGTTTTTGTTCTATTTTTTTTTCATGTCATCGCTGTTAATTTTCTGTATTTTTGAGCATGGCCATGCTAATTTATTGTTTGATATTTTCATCTTGTGCGTTTTTTTATTATCTAGTTTTCTTTTGTTCACCTTTTTTTTTGGGTTCAATACTCTGGGTTTAGGGATAATCTAGAGTGCACAAGTGTAATGGGCAAACACCTTTTTTTTGGGTTCAATACTCTGGGTTTAGGGATAATCTAGAGTGCACAAGTGTAATGGGAAAAGGTGAAGCAGGTATGCATAGGGGAATTTGCTTGTTCATGCATAAAGAAAAGCAAGGTATGTATGGGGCACTGACTTGTTTGTTACTACATAATTATATGGTTATATATCCATTTTTATTTAACTCATTTGTTGCTTCATGACTATATCATGTGGGTTTTTTGAAATGTTGATGTAGTGCAGATTAAAAAAGGTGAACGAACACCGGATAAATCATTCTCTTTGCCCTAGAGAGATAAAAAGGGTGAACGAACACCGAAAATTATTGTCTTTACCCTAGAGAGATGTGGGGCACCATAGCAAAGGTATAAGCAAAGATAGAGGGTGAGTTTATTTTTTTGCAAGACAAGTGTAATGGGCAAAGACAAAAGAGGTATGTATCGGAGAATTTGCTTCTTTATGCATAAAGACAAACAAGGGGATGGACTTGTTTGTTACTACATAATTATATGGTTCTATGTCCATTTTTATTTAAGTCATATGTTGCTTCATCATTATATCATGTGTGTTTTATTGAAATGTAGAATGTAGTGCAAATTAAGAAAGGTAGAGGAATACTGGTGAAATTACTATTTTCTTTGATATGAGAGGGAAGTGATAACCATAGGAAAGGCATAAGGAAAGATAGAGGGTGTGTTATATTTTGTTGCAAGACTCATGTTTCTATTTTCTTTGATATGAGAGAGATGTGATAAGCATAGCAAAGGTATAATAAAAGATAGATGGTGTGTTATATTTTGTTGCAAGACTCATGTTTAAATCAATGCATATTATATTATCTGAGATTTATGTATATAATGTGTGGTATATAGGACTTGCCAATGTGGAGGAAAACAAGGGAAAAAGGTGCATTCTCTTTTGGTTTTGATATGGATATCTTCTCATTTCAATGCAATGCTTTTCCTTTCCCCTTCCTTGTTGAGGAATTATGATTTTTGGTCATTACATAAGATGTACTTTTGGAAAATATTACTCATAAGACATTTTGTTTTGATTTATCATTTTTCATCACATATGTAAGTGTTTGTATGGTACATTGTGTGGGAAATTAAAGCACGTTCTAACATCCAATGGTTATACAAGCATAGTGGTTGAAGAGGAAGATTGAGGTGATATGTATGGTTCCATTTTTGTGTATTTAAATTCAAGGCATCTTATATTTTTGTCATATATCTAATCGTTGACCACATTGTAATGTGGAGAATAACTAACTAAAGTGTTGAAACATATTTATGAGGAAGAGACTGCAGTAGAGTGCAAAAGCAGGCACAAAAGTACATGTGAGTTGTAGAGTGCAAAAGCAGAGACAAAAGTACATGTGAGTTTTCTTTTGGTGCAACTATCCATATATGATCCACTATTTACCTATTTACCTATAAATGATTATTGTTTATCCATTTAGGATTTATAATTTTTAGCCTTTGCAAAAGATATACTTTTTAGTGCATAAGATTATTCATAATATCTCACAACATTTTGTGTGTATCTAGTTTCTTTCATAATGTCTTATTGAGTGCAATGCAAAGCAGACAATGGAATGTGAAGAATCATTAATAAAACTCATAAAATATCTTTATGAGAGAGAGATTGTAGTAGAGTGTAAAGGTAAAGACAAAGGTAGAGGTGAGTTTTTTTTTGTGCAAAATCTGTGTACGATTTGTTACGAAATCCTTCTCATTTCAAATACAGTAGTTCTCTTCCTTCTTGATGATTTAGGTTTGATTTAGGTTTGATTTCTAGTGCATAAGATTACTCGTAATATTGTTGGTCTCTAATTAATATTTCTCATACGATAGGTTGATATTTGTGCAGGGAGTCCTTGGTTGGCCATCGACGCATTTTGGAGTTGTAGGCAGGTGTCTCTATTTGTTGTTTCTCTTTTTCGTGTTTTCTTTTTGTTAGGTTTGTTGTTTTTTTGCTATTGTTGTGATTTTTTTTCTACTCTTAATTTTTTTTTCCTTCACATTTGTGAGCATAGCCATGCTAATTTGTTGTTTGATATTTTTTTTCTTATGTGCCCTCTTTTCTGTTTTTCTTAATTTCATTTTTTTTTGGAGTTGGGGGTGAGGGGGAAGCAATGAAAAGAATCATTACAACCTATGTTGTGGGTTTAGTTCCACGAGTGTAGTGGGAAAAGGCAATGGAGCTATGTATCAAGGAATTTGCTTGTTTACTATTATATAATTTTATCTTTGTTTTAATTCAACTCATTTTGTTGCTTCATAATTATCTCACTTGTTTAAATTTAAATGCAATGTAGGTTAAGGAAGGTGGACGAGCACGAATGAAACCACTGAATGTCACTATATGAGAGAGTTATGGTGCACTATATCAAATGTGGAGGCAATGACATAGAGGATGAGCTATCTTTTGTGATAAAGGGTGAGTTTCTTCTCTTGTTTTTGTTTTTCCACTACTATCGATCTTTGTTTTTGCATTTCGAAGCATGGCCTCCTTGATTTGATGTAAACCAAGTCAAATATCCCAAGTAGTAGTAACAACTTCATCCTCAAATTTTCCCTGTAGAAGAGTTATGCAATCAAAATAGATAAGAGATATGTGGACCACTGATCCCCATGAGAAGATGTGCATGTCAAACCTCCTTCACATGCATGGGTATACAAGTCACTCAACCCCCCAAGTAGACAATCTTCAAGTGAATGCCCAAGATCATTTGCAAACAATCATTTTGTAGTGAACAATATACAATACATGATTTGACCATATCATGTTGTAACTTGTAACTAAATACGATGTGCCAACTGCAAATAGTATAAATTTGTAGGCCTAACCTGGTTTCAAGTTTTAAGAATCACACTAGTTTAATGCCCAACCCTTCATGGTTTTGTGCTGTTTCTAAACATGAATATATTCAAAACGCACGAATGATGAAACACATAAGCCCACAATATGAGGTTGACACTGCTTTTCTAATATCACAGGTCTGATGTGTCTGATGCAACTGGTGATTATGCTCTTCTGTACAAATATGCCCAGCGAATTTTGGTTTCCTAGATGCAATGTAGAAAAAGTCGAAGTCGGGATTAATTCGGCAAGGGTTGTAAGTTGAAAAACTCGTTAAAGTCGTGAGCTTTTTGAAAAAGTCGGCAAAATTAAAAAAGACACAATTTTTTTTTTAATATCTAGAGCATCCACAACATCAAATAAATGCATTTCCACATAAACATGTAAAGAAAGCTAATATATAATATGTATATGAAGTCTAGTGCTACATCACATATCAAAATAGTGAATCAACTCTTGAATCTTGAGCCTTGTCTGAGTCTCAACTCTCAAGAGTCAAAATAACAACAATAAATATAATAATTGTATATCATGAGTCATCTAAAAGTTATAAATTAATCAGTCACTGAGATCCTCTTCCCCTTTTACGGGAATAGGGAATGGCTTTGCCTTTTCCTCTAGAGGAAGAAAGCCCAGCCCCTGGAAATACAAATGGATTCAGTTGTCCTGTAGAAGCCGATGGAAGAGGTGGCCTCTGTCCTATGCTGCTACTGCCCATCCTAGATGGTGTCACCTCCTCCTCATCATCCTCAACCAGCTCTGCCTCCTGACCCTGATGTTTCTCCTCCTCCTCTACCTCTGGCTCTCTCTCCCTGCAACTGCTACCTCCTCTAGATCCACACCTAACGAATCCAGGATTGAGTCCATGATTGGCCTCTTAGTCTCGACCCTCCATGCAGTGGTGGTATCAATATTGTCCAATGAGATGGCTTCCACATCAGTAGGTGTTTGAAGTTGTCTCACCCACAATTGAAGATTGTAGTAGATGTAGACCATGTCATTGAGGCGTTGGGACTCCAATCTGTATTAGGGTCATAGATTGTAAATTAATACTTAGAAAATTTCAATTTTAAAAATAATCAAATGAATTCAAAAAATTTAATTCGAATTTTTTTTACCTGTTGCGCTTTTTGCTGTGTATTTTGTCAAATACACTCCAGTTGCGCTCACACCTAGAGGAACTGCATGTTTTGCTGAGCACTCGAATGGCAAGATTTTGGACATGGGGTACTCTAGCACCATATCTTGTCCACCAAGCATCTACAAGTTGAAAGAAAAATGAGAAACATAAAAAAACATTGAAATTCTAAACTTGAAAGTTTGAAACAAACTGAAGCTTACATGGCATTTTGGTCGTCCTATTCTTAATAGCCATGGTAAAACCAAATGTGCTACCTCCCATCCTATATACCTCAATTTCTTTAGAAATATCTTCACGTTCTTGATCAGATGACACCATCCTCTCGACACAAGTGAAGAATCCATCCATCACCTCGGCATCAAATCTAAAACCACAGGCGTAAGCAAATGCGGGGTTGAGGTAGATACCTGTAGGCTGAATGGGGCGATGGAGGGTATTGTTCCATCGCTCATCAATCACTCTCCATATCTCCTATTGTTTCTCTAACCCCTCGTCTCCCTTATCTTCATAATAAGCACGAATGGCTTCTTTGGCCCAATCCATGGCCTCATACAAGTAGCCCATTGCGGGCTTGTCTCCATCAACGAACCGAAGAACCCTTACCAAAGGTTCTGAAATGGCACACACCTCCTCTACTCCTGCCCAAAAGCTCTGATCATATGAAATTAGTTTTCATGTGCCCTCTCCCTCTGGTTTGCGGCTAATAGATAAAGCACACCAATCTGGTTAAAGAGACATGCTCTTCACATCCCACATAGAATTCAACAAAGGCTGAAGAGATATGAAAGTAGTGTCAAATCGTGTAATGGCAGGACGCACCAACTTTTTGTTTTTGCTGAATTTTCTCATCAAGCTAAGCACAAATGCATGATTATATATAAATTTTGTTATGCTCCTAGATGATTCAACAATATCCCTCACAACAGGAATCTTACCTATATATCCTCCAACATCAATTCAATGCAATGAGCAGCACAAGGTGTCTAGAACAAGTTAGGATACCTCTCCATAAGCAACTTGCCAGCTGCAACATAATTTGCAGCGTTGTCCGTTATGACTTGGACAACATTGCTTGGGCCTACTTCCTGAATGAAGAGGGCCAACAACTCACATAATGTACATGCATCTTTAATGTGTAGATGCATCAACAAATTTCATAAACATTGTCCCCTTGGGACAACTAACCAAGAAGTTAAGAAGGGTCCTACCTTTCTGGTCAGTCCAACCATCTAACATGACTGTGCATCCAGTTTCTTCCCATGATGCCCTAAACTCCTCTAATCTAGAAGTGCAATCAGTCTTTTCATCTTGAAGAAGAGGCCCTCTCAATTCTGCAAAGGTGGGGGCTTTGTACCTCGGGCCAACGACAACAACAACATCAAACATAGGCTGGTAGAATGGGTTTGTCTTGGCAATGTTGAAAGGAACATCACTCCATAGAAGACACTTACTGACCAACCTGTCAACTTCTGCCTTTTCCTTTTTTTAAGTGCTAATTTGATGCCAGGTTGTGCACCAGGGGTGGTTTTAGGAACAAAAAATGATGAGATAGATGTGGGGTTGGGACATATGGGTGAGGAAGGTGATGCTGAAGAAGCACTGCCACTCTCAATTCCCCCCACTCTTGAGGCCCCTACAAGTTGGAATTTTAGTGCTGCCTTGGTGTCTTTTCCCTCCTCTTTATCCATCAACAATTGAATGGCCTGTCGAATGATTTCTGGAGTTGTATTTGGGCAAAGGTCAACATTTTTCCCCATAATTTTCCCAAATGGAATTTTAATCTATTGATACCTCCTAACATATGCTTGCCACAACTTGCAAGTCAAATACATTCTATTGATCCCCCCAGATTCGTGTATAGTATCGGGTTCACAATATTCCCACATAGCATCCAAAAGCCTTGGAATTTTGTTTTAAACTTTGAACATGAATTTAAACCCGGGCACAAAAAAAATTGAAACAAATTAAAAATTTCCCATCACATAAGAGGCAAACACAAATGCAATAGTTGATTTTAGATTTTAAATGCCTCTTCTCAGTCACTTGAAAACACTGTGATTCAGTAAACAAGGGTTTGAATTTTTGTCATTTTATTCTTGAAAGTTGAAGTTTTGCTTCAATCTAGATTCTAAACAATATTTCCCTTTCAAAATTCTAGGCAAAAGTAAGATATAACAAACTAATAGAATTTAGAGAAGTATAGAAAGATTTAAGAAACCATTTGTGTAAGAAAAAACTAAGAGAGAAATTAAAATACATACCTAGCAGCAACAATTCAGCACTTTGAATCTCTCATGTTGAGCAGTGGAAAAATCTCCAAATCCTCACCACAAAACTCACAAATATTCTCCTCTAGGGTAATGGCACACAACTATGAATCTCCACAGCGCCGAATGGGAGAAAAAACAGAAGAAAATGATATCATTTTCGGCCTTTTCGGCCTCTTTATCCACGGTCTGGGAGGATGACCGACTTTTTGGGTCGACTACCGATAAAATCATGCATAAAACAAATTAATCGTGGTTTTTTCGTTTCTGAAAAAGTCTGCAAAAAATCGGCTGATTAAATTGTTTTGATGAAAAAATCGCAATTTTAGGATTTAATCTCGATTTTTTGTAGACTTTTTCCACACTGCCTAGATGTCATAGGAGTTGTTGCTTTGTAGCTGTAAGAGGCCCATGTACATTATGGCTGTTGCTTGTTAGCTTCACTTTTACAGCAGTAAGTTCTGTGTCTTGTGACTAAAGATTTGGCACCACAACCTTGACATTTACAGGGTATACTTAGGTTTATATTGATGATTTGCTTACAAATCACTTGGAGTTGCGATCCCCTTATTGTGTAGGGTTTTTTCATTCACAATGCAATGCCCCAATCCCTGATCAAGGAAGACTAGTTTCTCACAGTGGTGTCCTCAAGAGCATAGTCACTCTAACCCATCACAACCATTGTTGCATTCTCTTTGTGTACTTGAAGATCCACAAATTGAATTGTGGATGGATCGATTTGGTTGGCCATTTTGAAAATACATGACTAGATATTCCTGCTGTAAAATCAGGTTTGGGTAGATGCTTGTAGCTCATTTTGACTTAGTTTTTTGATCTATCACTATATAGTGTTAATGTCTTCCAGAACAAAAATCAGTCTGATGTGAGGTTGACACTTCTTTTCTAATATCCTCAGCCTGAAGTGGTTGATGCCACTGGAGTTTTCAATTTTGTACAAATATGCCCAACAAATTTTCGTTTCGTAGATGATAGAGGAGTTGTTGCTTTGCAGCTATAAGAGCTTGTGTACGACCATTATGGTTGTTGCTTGCTAGCTTCACTTCTACAATAGTAATCTCAATAATCAATCTTTGAATTGTTGAACAAATCTTCTAACACACTTTTATCAACCATGATACTGGATGTTGTTACTTTGTCATAAATGGAGTGAATAGCCAAGATATTCTCTAAGATATAGAAACATGCAACATCCTCTCGCATAAGAAGAGTCATTCTATCACCATTGTTGAACAAATCTTCTAACACACTTTTATCAACCATGATACTGGATATTGTTACTTTGTCATAAATGGAGTGAATAGCCAAGATATTCTCTAAGATATAGAAACATGCAACATCCTCTCGCATGAGAAGAGTCATTCTATCACCACCAGGAAGGTCTCCCATCATAAGGTACAAGTACTCCTTACCCTGAAATGAAAATTTCACAATGCATCAACTATCAATTTATGCACACAGGTTCCTCTTACACCTCACATGTTCCACCTTTAGAGCATCTATTTACCATAGTTCTTTCCATCAACACTTTGATTTCTTTTAAGTTGTCATTCCACAATCAACTAATACTCAATTGTGTTTGGCTGAGTACAAATGTGAGGTTGATGCTTCTTTTATAATATCCTCAGTCTGAGGTGTCTGATGCAACTATAGATTATGCTTTTCTGGACAAATATGCCCAACAAATTTCGGTTTCCTAGATGTCACAAAAATTTTTGCTTTGTAGCTATAAGAGGCTATTGTACATTATGGTTGTTGCTTGTTAGCTTCAATTTACAACAGTAATTTTTGTGTCTTGTGACTTTGAGGATTTGGCACCTCAGCTTTGACATTTACTAGGGTATACTTGCTTTCTTCTAGCTTGGAGTTGTGATCCCCTTTTTGTGTAGGGGTTTTCCATTCACAATGCAATGCCCCAATCTCTGATCAAGGAAGACTAGGTTATCAAAATGGTGTCCTCAAGAGCATAGTCACTCTAACCCATCACAACCATTGTTGCATTCTGTTCATGTACTTGAAGGTCCATGAATAAAATACATGACCAGATATTCTTGCTGCAAAATCAGATTGACATTGTTTTGGGTAGATGCTTGTAGCTCATTTTGATTTAGTTTTTTGATCTATTGTTGTATAGTGTTAATGTCTTCCAGAAAAAAATCAGTATCATCTTGTTTGGGTACCATGGGAGTTAATAAACTTAGAAACCTCATATGAACATTGTACTAATAGTGCCTGTCCTTATGCCCGCTTGTTGGATTTGTTGTGTTTCTCCACTGCTAACGAGCAAGTTTCCCACATGGCAAAATGGTTGGTAACATTTGGCTCCAAGTGTGGTACAAGTGTCCTTTGTGAAAATTCCTGAATCTAACACATCAAAAACCCCTACTGCAATAACTGGTTTACAATCTCCTACTTGTTCTTTACATTAACAAGTTATTTAATTGCATAAACATCGAAGTAAACACTATTGCAGCCTTCGTAGATAAAAGATCATGCACTGAAATAAACAGAAACAATAACACAAGGGACATCGTTATTTTTGGACAATCGTCCCTGGAAAAACCCAATTCAGGAAAACGGTTGCAGCATATAGAGGGTTTGTATTATTAAGCATATTTCGTGAATACAACTATGGTGCCAGAAATGGCTCACCCAACAGAGAATATCCTCGGCAGTAGTACCTCTATCCAGATACAGATATTCCGGCAAATCAGCAACCGGATGATCAAACCCCACAGTGACTCCGATTGTTCCCTATGTTGGACAACGAAAGCTGCTCCAAGCATTTCTCAAGAATTGCGTCACTCCTCCAGGAGCTGCGTCACCCTATCCCGGCTTAGAATCTTCTCCCAGTCTGCCCCACAGAATCTCCCCAGCGCTGCCTCTGAATCCCTCTACGACTTCTGCGTTAGCCTCTACGGCTTCTACGTCAGCCTCTACGGCTTCTGCGTCAGCCTCTACGACCCTCTGTGTCAGCTCCTACGACCTCTGCGTCAGCCCTTTTAGGGCCTGCACTGTCTCTCCTGGCACTTCACTGCCTCTCTGCTATGTATTCTTCAGACTCGGATGGAAATCCCTTGTTGAACTGCCCCTCATTGCAACTGATCGCTAACTCGATTTCCTCAGCAAACCTCGCACCAAAAAATCAAATTCTTGATCTCTCTGGGTGTATCTCCAATTGACCCTCGAGCCTCCTCTTATACTTTTCCCGTTGACGAATCAACGACCGAGATTAAGTCCGATTTGGCCAAGAATAAGTCCCTAATCAACGGCTAAGATTAGAACTGGCTTGATCCTCATCACTTAAGAACTTTCTCACCCATATTTTTTTAATACACATTAATATTTTTATTTCCCTAAGTTTAGACTTAGGAACCCATTAAAAATATTAATTATTTTAATAACTCCTCATCCGGGTGGAATGTCTTCAAACGATTATGGGTCTTGAAGATCTCATGTGCCTTAGCCTCTCCACCAATTTTCAAGGCTAGAGCACATCAGATGCTACCCAAAATCAACATCCTTCACATCAAGTCACAAGCTGCCACATTCTCTACATCACCCTTCTCTTCATATTGCCTGAATTTACCAAATTTATATTCAGACCAAAACTTCATTTCTCCATTCTCTTCATATTGCCTGAATTTACCAAATTTATGTGCAATCCAAAACTTCATTTCTCCATTCTTATGATCGTCAAAAGTGATTTTGTTCTCAGAAAAATGCAAAGTGAAACAATTGATATTTCATTCTTCAAACTTGTTTTTGAACATTTGCCTGATTCCATAGGCACAACCAAAGTCTTGATGAGCCCACCATTAAAATTTTGAAATATTTTCTGCTGAAAATTCAAGAAATACTTACCAACGGCATCTTGGAACAGAGATCTGGTCTATCAACTTTTGTAAACCTTGGGAGAGGAGTGGGAATTTCAATCCCCCGAATTTCAATTCCATTATACACCATGTCACATCCAAAAAATCAACTATGGAGAGGTCACGCAAAGTTTTGTTCACTACTGAAAGATCATACCTTGTCTTGTTCAAATCCCATATTTGAGGTGTCCTTATTCAACACTTCGATATGCAATAAGATTAAGCCTGCCTTCATACTTGCTTGAGAAAAGAATCCCATATTTGAGGTGTCCTTATTCAACACTTCAATATGCAGTAAGATTAAGCCCGCCTTCGTACTTGCTTGAGAAAAGACTGTTATTTTCCTGAAAACAATCATATACTAGATGTTGAAAATGGTTCAAATCTTTAATAGGCATTTTAACAATATAGTCCTCATCATCAAAAATTTGCAAATTCATTAAATGGTCTGTTTCTTGGCAGTATTCATCATCCTCATCATTTGGAGCAACAATTTGAAAAACCTTGAGATTGTCTTTCGATTAGTTGTGTCATATTCATCAACACTAGGCTTATCAGATTCTATTCTTCTTATGAGAAGGGAAGTGTCCTCCTTGATTATTTGCTCTTTTGCCTTCATCACACCCACCATATCCACCATATCCCGTAACAAACCTGTGATAGGGTCAAAGTCAGAGTTCCCTCTTCGTGGTCATCATCAAACACTGGTGGCCCTTCAAGCACAATATATATATGATATGATCTGCCTCTATTTTGTCCCAACTATAAGGTCTGATCTAGATCGATGAGAAAATTATTACTAGTGTCAAGGCTACTGTTCAATATGATCGCATGGTGCTACCTCAACCCCAACAAATAGATCAACTCCAAGTTTTCTTCATGTTTAATTACAAGTCCCCTTTTTAACTACCACTAAGTGTACCTAGCTTCTTCTGCGCAGAAGTAGATCATCATGCTTCAGAGGGACTTTAAAACTTACTTTTCTTTAAATCTGGATTGCCATTATCTTCAAGGGAGTTAGAAGGATCTTCTTCAACCAATACTTAGTCTTTTTCTTAGCAATGCCTTTCTTACCCTCAAAAAGACTAAGGCAACCTTCTTTGGGCTGCATGAACAACTGATGCAATACCTTCTCTTCACTTCTAGAGAGTAAGTGAACAACATCATCAACATGTCATGTTCTTTTACAATATGGAGAACTAAAAAGGATCACTAACATGTTTTGGATTTTCTTCCAACCAACCACCTTGTAGCGAATAGGGGACCCAGGGATGCTCTTGACATCAATAACCTTATACATTTCATGAAATTTCCATGGAGCCATCTTTCACTACATGCCAATTTTCCATCATGAGAATGTAATTTCATACCTATGATATATAATTCAAACAGATTCCCATTCCAATGCAATATAAAATTCCATGTGTAACATATTTCCTCCTTGAATTCTGTTACACAACATTTTGTGATTATAGGGGTTCCTTCGGTATATGTTGCTTAAAAATGAGTAACAACATTACATGGCAGCAATGGGATCCTCTTCCCAGACTTTCTTATATGGTGCAAATGTCCTTGCATGATGGGTCTCATAACTACAGTGTTGTGAAGGAAACATAAGATCTTTGCTTGTCAAGAGCTTAATAGTTTTTCTTTCCTGCAAATAGAACTTCTCCTCTAAGTTGATCCCTCTTCCTAAACTTTCTTATATGGTGCAAATGTCCTTGCTTGATGGGTCTCATAACAACAGTGAAGGAAACATAAGATCTTTGCTTATCAAGAGCTTAGTAGTTTTTCTTTCCTGCAAATAGAACTTTCCTCTAAGTTGAACCATTTTCCCAAATTCTCTTATTGCATGTAAAGTGAGTTACATTGATTTTGGGATAATCAGAACTCTTAGATTTTGGGATAATCAGAACTCTTAGGGAGGCAAGTAACTTCAGTGTTGGAAACTTTCATTGGAATTTGAGCAGATATAGAGGTAGTCTTGACTTTGTCAGCTTCTTGCTCTTTTGCTTTTCCATTGATATATATATATAATTGTAAACAAAGTTTATCTCTGGTTTAGGAATTCCACTAGTATCTGCTCAAAGCCGCCCACAATAGCTGATGGATTCACAAAGAAACACCTAGCCATTAGCAGAGCAGGAAAAATTGCTCAGTGGAGTGCACAACTGCAACATCTGTACACTCTATTAGAGGTGGAGATCAGTGACCATATCCACTTTTTTCCTCTACTTTCATTAATTCTATGAGCATTCCAAACATCCAAGGTAGAGAGATCACCATCAGTTTGTGGATACAAAGAACCCTCACAGGGCGGAGGTGAGGGGACCATCAACCTCGAGCCAACTCTGAGGTGATATTATTAATAAAAGCTTTCTTTTGGGTATTGGAGTTATTTATATCATTTCTTATCTTTTATATTTCTATTTCTTTTGATGCATTTCTTCATTGCAGGTCTACAAGTAATACAGGGACGTATGTATTGTGAGTTGGTCTGGAGAGAAATTTTGAAGGGAATATTAACACTGCAGGAGCATGGGAGACCAGAGACAACAACTGAATTAACGTTGGGGAATTGGGAGTAGACACTCTTCAGGCAACTGCACACTGCCCCTCCTTCCAGGGGTGGTGGAAGCCAGACCTGCCAACTTCTTCACTCCTCTGCAGAAACTAGGGGTTGGTTTCCCCTTCATGTCAAATATCCAACACACTGAGTCAGATCTGAGGTGACCATCCAACAACTTATGCCTTATGCCATTAATATTGTAGGCATATGTTTTGTCAATTTTGAGTTTTGTTCCACTGTACCTCTGCCTGTATGTGGTTATTGAAAGTCATATTTATTTTCTGTAGCTTATATTTCTTGATGTGTAAGCTGTTAGGGTTTTTGCCTTTCTGGGTTTTTATTTATAGGTTCTTTTGTTTAAGCCCTCGAATCTTAAAAATTATTTTACTAATTTGTGTATTTTATTTAGAACGGAAATTTGGCTATAAAGGCTATACTGTGTTTTTTATTGTCTTCATAGCTATTGTATGAAAATTGTATGCAACCTTGTTAGAGTTCCTATGTGAAGAGTTATTTTTTGCCAAACTGCTTAAAGTTTTGGCTATGGAGAGTTTTTCATTTTAGTTTATGAATTGCATTCTTTCATCCTTGGGAGGAAAGGGTTTCTCATTTTCTTAAGGAATTTGGTATTGCTTTTTCATAATATGTTGATAAATAAACAATTTTGACCAAAAAAATTTGCTTGTGATGATTTACAGGTATATCTGTTGGTTATATTCCAGTTTCAAGATGCAGATGTTTGTCAAAACTCTTATTAAGACCATCACTCTCGAGGTTGAGAGCTTCGACACCGTTAAAGATGTAAAAGATAAGATCCAGACCAAAGAAGGGATTCCCTCCGACCAACATCGTCTGATCTTTGCAGGAAAGCATCTTGATGATGGACAAACCCTTGCTTATTACAATAATAAGAAGGTATCTACCTTCCACCTTTTTCTTTGTTTGAAGGACGGTATTGAGGTCATCCTTAAAAAACTCAGACACTCTGAAATGGGTGCCAGAGCTTCAGCAAGATAGTTGAAGAAATGTATCCTCCTTTTTACTGGAATATGCATAATGCCTAAGGGTTTATAGGAATTTCCCCTTTATCATGTATCATTGTGTACCCAAACCCCTTCAGCTGCTCAGTATACTGCACAACCAACACATCTATCCCCTGTAAGAGGTGCAGATTGGTGCTCATATCCATTGGTTCCTCGAGGACTTCTACCAGGAATATTTTGGATAATGAAAATAGGACGTGGGTGGCTCACACCCCACTTTGAGTTGACTGCACAACCACAACATCTATCTCCTGTAAGAGGTGCATCGGTGCTCATATCCATTGGTTCCTCCGGGGCTTATACCAGGAATATTTTGGATCATGAAAATAGGACGTGGGTGCCTCACACCCCACTTTGAGCCCTGTGGATATCTGATGATTCCACTAATTATATCCTTGAAAAAGTTTAAATGTTTTTCAAAATTAATTTGTTAGAAAGTCAGACCGACAACATTTTCTGATGCAATGGAGAATGATAAAAGGGAGAGTGCACCAAGTCACACAGGTAGTGATTATCTTCTACCATATGGGAATGGAATTTCAACCACCAGCTGTCATCAATTCCACGAGTCTTTCAGCCTTTCATCCAATAGTTAATATGGGATTCGAACTAGGGATTCGAACTATGACAGAAGAGGCATGCTGATCATCGATTTCAACAATAATAGCCGAAGTTCAATTGAGCGTTTCACTGCAAATCCAGAGCATGTCATGTCAGTGTTTATCTCAATACTATTTTCCATGCTTTATCTTCGCCAGACTCGATCTCAAATGTCTTTTATTGCCAGCTTTATTCTGCCAAGGGGGATGAAGATATTGGAGAAGTCGTCAGCAGTTCTTTTATAGGCAGCTTTCTTATTCTGCCAAGGAGGATGAAGATATTGTAGTTGTTAGCAGTGGTATCCAGCTTGTTTTCTGGTGTTGGCTCTTGGGCGACATTGCAGAACAGCCTGCTTCGGTGAGAAGGTCATTGGAGATGACAACTTGGGTCCAATGCAGTTATTCCGTTTGTGTCCACAAGACATAATCCGTTCTAAGGAGGTTGGTTTTAGTCCATAATACAAGCTTCTAGGAAAACTAAAACATTAAGGAGGTGCTTTTTGCAATCTGCTCTAATGGTTATTTATGTGGTGAAGTTCTTGTAAGTTATTTATTCTGATTTTGAATTGCTGAATGAGTTTTCCTCTTGTTTCTTATTCGCAACTCTTTGCTCTTTCCTGTTGTGTCTGCAGATTGGTTTCTCGAAGAAGGCCAACTTAATATTCCTTTTCTTTTTGTTGCGAAAGCTCATTCCCCCTTTCTATTCATTCACTCTTTTTTGTATCATCCTTCCAATGATTATGTTTTTGCCAGAAGCTCAATTATATACTATGTGCCTGCTATCATGTCGTTTTTTAATATACTCTCTGCGCCAAGATCGTTCCCTTTCATTGTTCATATTTTCTCTTTGAAAACACAATGTCTGTAACAAAATTCAATGCCATGATCTCTGGGTTCTTTCAACTTGGCAGTGCTTATGAATGGGTGGTGACAAAAAAGTTGGGCAGATAATCTGAAGCTGATTTCGTTGCTTTTATGGAGAAGGAATCACGTCCTCAATTAGAACACCCGGACACCCAAAGTATCATCGGGTTGTTTCAGAGTCAGCGGTTGATGTCCTCAACAAATTGAGCGAACAGCAGCAGAAACAACCCTGTAAAAAGAAAGCCAATCGGCTTTATTAGAAAGAATTGGCTTTAACTTTTCTTCTTTTAACAACCTCTACTAGGAGTTTATTGTCTGCTCAAGGAATTCATTTTTACTTTTTACTGTTTCAAGGGATCTCTTTCCTCCTTGTTGGCCTTGAATTGATTGACTGGGGAGCAGGTTAGTTGAATTCCGCAGCATAAAGCTTGGGCAACCTCTTTACAAATTGCCTTTTCTTGTAATGCCTTTGACACTAACTGGAGACCTGATTTTAGGCCAAGATTCAAGCGAGCTCAACTCTGAATAAATATCGCTGCAGGCCTAGTAATTTCAGTGTATGGTTTTGCAGATGTATTAAGAAGTTGGAGATATGAATATAGCACTTGATCATGCTGGGTAATATGGTGCTGATGGGCTGCTGAAAAGTGGTTGAGTCCCCGCCATCACCCTTTTGGGAGTCATAGTAACAGATATTTCACCAAATATTTGTATGCTTTCTTGTGAAAGCAGCAGCCCTGTCATTCCAACGGAGTCAGAGTAACAGATATTTCACCAAATATTTGCTGTATTTTTCCTTTTAAAAGCAGCAAGCCTTGACATTCGAACGTCCAAGTCATAGCTGATTATGCTTACGAGAAATGATTGTGCGGCAAGATAATATTATTCTGGGGTGTATTTATGACTGTGAATGACAATGGGAGTCTGCTTTCGAGAATTGGTAACACCGATAGATTGATGCCTACGCATGACTCTGATGTATCTTAGATTTCAGTGATCCAGCATAATTCTTTATTGTCTTCCCTATTCTTATGATTCTTGGTCAATTTTTTTATTAGAAACAAATTTTATTAGGTATGAGCCTGCTTAAGAGAGGTTTTGGGTGAATTGTCTACATTACGAAGTTGTTTTCTGGCCTATTTGGCAGATATATGTAAATCTTATTTATTCCTAAACATGAGAAGATGTATTCCATATTTGTATATCCAATTACACAGATTGAACAAAGCAGAAAATTTGCTGACCTATCTTTTGCGTAGCCAACCTCACCTTTTTTCCCTTGATTATATTTATTATCTTTGTGTGTTAATGTTCCCCTGCTCATCCAGATTGCAAATTTGTGCTGTTAGCATATCAACATCAATAATATGTCTCATGATTAGCTTGTTAATATCACTTCCTAATGCCTTGAATGGGATCCTTGAAATTGTCTTTCGTGAGCGGATCTCATGAACTGTTGGTTCAGAAAATTGGAAAAATAAGTTCAGTGATATTTATTTGCCCCATTCCATGGGCATTGACCACATGTTTGAGAGTGCATCCCTGGTGCTTCCCATGCCCTTGTGATGCAGGGGCATGTGGTGAAAGGTTTTGCCAAACCCCCAATTTTGTGAAACTTGGCAAAATGCACTGTGAAATGTTTCACAAACTCCACACGCACCCCATGAATTTCTTAAAACTTTTGAGATGTCTCCACACGCACCCCATGAATTTCTTAAAACTTTTGAGATGTCTCCACACGCACCTCATGAATTTCTCTGAAATTGGGGTGTCTGTACACATACTAGCCAATTTTCTGAACTGCCCATTGGCTATGTCCAGATTCATGACTGTTCTGAGGTTCTTCAGTGCTTAGGTGCTGCTTAATTATGATCTCTTTGACAGTACTCTTAATGCATGACCGAAATATTTGAATAAACATTTAACTATGGGTATTCTTCATTCGCACAGTCACACTTCTGTTTACCGTTTATTGTTCACTCGTTGCTGCCTCATCTTTGATTTGTAGATGGTGATAATCTACCCTAAATACATGATATATTTGAGGATTGTTACACTTTGCTTGTGGATCAAACAACTGTTTATTAGCATAGTAACATAGTTCATATGGATCTACTATGAGAACACTGGTATCATGCTATGAATATAGTTATATGATCACTGCTTTGTTGGTTATAATTTACCTCGAATATATGTTTTCAAATGCATCCAGAAGGTATTCTGGAGCAATGTACACTGTTGGTTATAATTTACATTGAATATACAATGACAAATACATTGTGAATGTTAGAGCATTGTACACTGTTGGTTATAATTTACATTGAATATATGATGACAAATACAATGTGAATGTTGTCGAATATATGTTTTCAAATGCATCTTGAAGGTATGATGGCAAATACATTCACAATACATTGTGAATGTTGTCGAATATATGTTTTCGAATGCATCTTGAATGTATTTCTGAGTACACTGTTGGTTATAATTTACATTGAATATATGATGACAAATACATTGTGAATGTTGTCGAATATATGTTTTCGAATGCATCTTGAATGTTGTCGAATATATGTTTTCGAATGCATCTTGAAGGTATGATGGCAAATACATTCACAATACATCGTGAATTTTGTCGAATATATGTTTTCAAATGCATCTTGAATGTATTTCTGAGCATTGTACATCGTGAATGTTGTCGAATATATGTTTTCGACTGCATCTTGAATGTATTTCTGAGCATTGTAGACTGTTGGTTGTAATTTATTTTGAATATATGATGTATAATACTGGCAAATACATTGTGAATGTTGCCCTTTTTTATGGTTGTCTTTTTTTATTATGTTTATGTGTTGTAGAAAGTTGAATCTGTTGGTTGTAATTTACTTTGAATATATGATGGAAAATACTGGCAAATACATTGTGAATGTTGTCTTTTTTATGATGTTTATGTGTCGTAGACAGTTGAATCTCTTGGTTGCAATTTACTTTGAATATATGATGGCAAATACTTTGTGAATGTTGTTTTTTTTATGATGTTTATGTGTTTTAGACAATTGAATTTGTTGGCTGTAATTTACTTTGAATATATGATGATGGCAAATACTAGCAAATACATTGTGAATGTTGTCTTTTTTATGATGTTTATGTGTTGTAGACAGTTGAATCTGTTGGTTGCAATTTACTTTGAATATATGCAAATACTTTGTGAAATGTTAGTCTTGAAATGTTAGTCTTTTTTATGATGTTTATGTGTTTTAGACAGATTAAATTCTATTTTTCCAACTGCCGAGATTTGATCTGTGGAAAAGGAAATTTGAAGCCTATCTGCATTGTGAAATGTTAGTCTTTTTTATGATGTTTATGTGTTTTAGACCGTTTAAATTCTATTTTTCCAACTGCCGAGAAATCTGTGGAAAACGAAATTTGAAGCCTATCTGCTATATGCCTTTACGTGATTTGAAATTTTTATAGCATGTAGTGATGTTTTCCCTGATAACCACTGGATTTCCACCGACGTCATTATTCTCATTTCTCAGACAGAATAAATGAATATGCCCTCTTGCCTCTGTTATTTTCTTCTTCAAGGTCTATTGCGTACATTTCCTTGCTGATCTATCTCCCTTCATTGTCTGAATCCTAAATCCAATAAGTGATATTTGTCCATTTACTGCAGCCTTTCCAACTCTTCCAACTGTTATTCATAATTATTTATGGACATAGTTTAACGCAATAGGCTAGCTAAAATTTAATATTTCTATTTTTAGTTCAGTTGATTGTTCTCCTCTATTTCTTGTTGGGGAAGATGTCTAACCTGTAGCTTTCCTCATCACATTGTCAATTTAACTTTGGTTTATTTTCATAGGGTTTGGTGTGTAATCTAAACAAGACGTTTGCCCTCAGGGTGTCCACTGCTTGGATCCTCCTAAGACAACATGGTAGATTTGAAACGGAACTTGCTGGGATCACTTCAAAGACGACTCTCTGGAATTGCTCAAAAGAACTTCACGAACAAATAATACTTACCAAACCAAGCCACTGCATGATCTTTCCCTCGTCAGTGATAACCCATGTATAAGCATGGTCTAATTGCCACCTTCGCTCCATTAAGTTTGGAATATCTTTGAAAACTTATCAAGATCCACAACATCTGTTTTTTTCCTGTAAGTTCTTGTTATGTTTCTTTTGGAATACATGCATTTGTTTTGGGCCCATTCAAACTACCGCCACAACGCTGAAACCAAGATCAAAAGTTGTTTTATCAGACCAAAATTAAAACTACGCAGGGCCAAAATAAAGGCACCAACACCATTAAGGCTGCAGAGTCCATTGCATGAAAATAATATAATTTTGACAGCAAGCCAACCCAATAAGTCACAGGAATTTAATTTCCTTCTGAATACAAAACGTGTTAGTTCTACATATAACCATTGCCGTCTGAAGTCTTCATTCAACCACAGGAATGCCGCCACACTGATCCAAAGTTCATGTGCAGCGGTGCGTGAATAAACTGTAAACAAACACGTTGGCCATCGTTTGTTATTCCGACCATCTGCGCATAAACTACAGTTATGATTCCACAAGCTATTATCCCACATTGTTGATACGGATATTTTGTACCACTTTAAACTGAGGGTTAACTGAATTGCCATGTGTCACTCTTCCAAAGGACAATCGGACGCCTCACTCTACCCTTCCATCCACGCCCTACATGATTGATATGTGGCGGCCTCTCAGCGTTCGGATCTGGGCGTCAGATGATTGATATGTGGTGGCTTCTCACCCTTTGGATCTGGGCATTAGATGACTGACACGTGGCAGATTCTCAGCCCTGAGATCTGGGCGTTGGATCACTGAGATGATTGACACGTGGTGGCTTCTCAGCCTTTGGATCTGGGCGTTAGATGACTGACAAGTGGCAGATTCTCAGCCTTTGGATCTGGGCATTAGATGACTGACACGTGGCGGATTCTCAGCGTTTGGATCTGGGCATTAGATGACTGACACGTGGCGGATTCCCAGCCCTGAGATCTGGGCATTAGATGATTGACACGTGGCGGATTGTCAGCCCTGAGATCTGGGCATTGGATCACTGAGACGTGGTCGCTTCTCAGCCCTCAGATCTGGGCGTCAGATGACTGACACGTGGCCCCTCAGCGCTCAGATCTGGGCGTCAGATGATTGACATGTGGCAGCCTTACAGCCCTCGGATCTGGGCGTTATATGTCTGACATGTGGCAGCGGCTCAGCCCTCAGATCACGGTGCCAGACGACTGACACGTGGCAGATTCTCAAATCCCGACACGTGACATATTCTCAATCCTCAAAATTGGCCGCCGGATGAATGACACGTGGCATATTCTCAGCGCTCAGATCTGGGCGTGGATCACTGACACGTGGCACACTTCCACCCCTCAGATCTGGGCGTGGATCACTAACACGTGGCACACTTCCATCCCTCAGATCTGGGCGTTGGATCAATGCCACTTGGAAGCATCTCAGCGCTCAGATCTGGGCGTTAGATCACTGAAAGGTGGCGGTTTCTCAGCCTTTGGATTTGGGCGTTAGATCACTGACACGTGGCAGATTCTCAGCCCTGAGATCTGGGCGTTGGATGATTGGCACGTGGCGGATTCTCAGCCCTGAGATCTGGGCGTTGAATGACTAACACGTGGTGGCTTCTCAGCGCTCAGATCTGGGCGCCAGATGACTGACACGTGGCCTCTCAGCGCTCAGATCTGGGCGTGGATCACTGTCGTGGCAGATTCCCATCCCTCAGATCTACGCGGCGGATGACTGACATGTGGCAGATTCTCAGCCCTCAAATCTCGGCGTTGGATCACTGCCACTTGGATGCGTCTCGGTGCTCAGATCTGGGCGTTAGATGACTGACACGTGGCGGCTTCTCAGCCTTTGGATCTGGGCGTTAGATGATTGACACGTGGCGGATTCTCAGCCCTGAGATCTGGGCGTTCGATGATTGACACGTGGCGGATTCTCAGCCCTGGGATCTAGGCTTTGGATGACTGACACGTGGTGGCTTCTCAGGCCTCAGATCTGGGCGTCAGATGACTGACACGTGGCCTCTCAACGCTCAGATCTGGGTGTCAGATGATTGACATGTGGCAGCCTTACAGCCCTCGGATCTGGGTGTCAGATGTCTGAAATGTGGCAGCAGCTCAGCCCTCGGATCAGGTTGCCAGATGACTGACACGTGGCATATTCTCAGCTCTCGGATCTGGGTGTCGGATGACTGACACGTGGTAGATTCCCATCCCTCAGAATTCGGAGCCGTATGAATGACACGTGGCATATTCTCAGCGCTTAGTTCTGGGCGTGGATCACTGACACGTGGCAGATTCCATCCCTCAGATCTGTGCGCCGGATGACTGACACGTGGCAGATTCTCAGCCCTTAGGTATGGGCGTCAGATGACTAGCACGTGGCGGCTTCTTAGCCTTTGGATTTGGGCATTAGATGGCTGACACGTGGCAGATTCTCAGCCCTGAGATCTGGGCGTTGGATGATTGGCACGTGGCGGATTCTCAGCCCTGAGATCTGGGCTTCAGATCATTGACACGTGGTAGCCTTTAGCGCTCAGATCTGGGCCTCAGATCACTGACATGTGGCAGCGTTACAGCGGTCGGATCTGGGCCTTTAGGTGACTGACACATGGCAGCCGCTCAGCCCTCGGATTATTGTGCCAGATCACTGACACGTTGCAGATTCTCAGCTCTCGGATCTGGTGCCGTATGACTGACACGTGGCAGATCTCAATCCTCATAACTAAGCGTTGGTTGGATGACACGTGGCCGATTCTCAGCCCTCGGATGTGGGAGCGGAATGATTGACACATGGCAGACTTTCATCTTCAGTTTTTGCGCCGGATGACTGACACGTGGCTGATTCTCAGCCCTCGGATCTGGTTGTTGGATCACTGCCACGTGGTTGATTCTCAACCCTCGGATCTGGGCGTTGGATCACTGACACGTGGCTGATTCTCAGCCCTCGGATCTGGGCATTGGATCACTGACACGTGGCTGATTCTCAGCCCTCGGATCTCGGCGTTTGATAATTTGATAAGTCTGGTATTGATAATTTGATAAGCAAGGAAGGTTATAAACTTATAAGTTCGTACTTATAAGATGATACGCTATCTGTTCAAGGCAGATAAGCACAATGACTTGTAAGTTATAAGCTTACTGCATATAACCTGATATCCTACTTATAACTTGATAAGTTCTTGGTCTTATAATATTATAAACTCATCTGGTTATAAACTGATAAGTCCAAATTTACAATTTACTTATAAAATGATAGATGACTTATAATTTTATAAGCTTATCAGGTTATAAGTTGACAAACTGTTGGACTTATAAGATGATACTCCTATCTGCTTATAGGCAGATAAGTCCTTGGAATTACAATAGTATAAGCTTATCTGCGTATTAACTGATATGCTTTCTATTTATAAAACGTAAGCTATCTAGTTAACAACTTATAAGCAGATACGCAGATTAATAGATAAGTTTGTAAGCAGATAAGCGATAAGCTGACTGAAAAACTCAGGGATCCGCGTTTTTACCAACATCTCCACAGGAATCTCTGCATCCGCACAATCTAAGTTATGATCGGCTAAATCATTAGCCTCTGGTGCTGTGGCTCGGAAGGAAGGATCTGCATTTCTCATGATGGTCAAAGCAGGCCTTCTCCACTCATGCCGCTGAAACTATGTGGGATAACAGCCTGTGGAGTCATACCTGCGCTTTATCGGCGGCTGGCGGGAATGACGAACGACGGTCACGGCAATCATTCACAGATCGTTGGAGGATTTGAAGTCATTGATGAGATTAAGCGTGAGCTGGAGAAGGCCTGTCCCAAAACTGTATCCTGTGCAGATATTAGACTTGCTATTACAGCATTGCCATACTCGCTTCTACGGTTACGGAAGTGCGATATACTCTATATAATCTGCGCCCTGAAAATGGATTGTTCGTTAATTTGGAGAATATGGACGTTTTGTATCACAGGGATGGTATGATAATTGGACATGAAGTTGAGTTTGAAAATCATTGTTGGGTTTTCGGGACGTTATAGTACCTTTAAATAAATGAAAATCACATTTATGCAATTTTTATTTTGTGGTTTGTGCATTTTCAGACCGTGATATTTTTGCTAATGTTATAATGAATGTGTTACCTCATATGAATGTTTTTTTTTTTTTTTTTTAATAAGCATATTACAGAGTAAGGTGTGCTACACAATTGTCATGTTTTTGATATTTTTTTGTTTCTAATTTTAATATATTATTTTAATTTTAATATATTGTGTTGAATTTATTATTTAGTATATTTAGTTATTTTTTTAATCCATCACCTCATTATCCTCTGGAAAGTTGTTTTGATTTTATTATTTTATTTATTTAGCTTTTTTCTTTGAAGTTTGTCATCTGAGTATCCAAGGTTTTATTATATTATTGCATTTTGCTATTTTCTAATATTTGTCAGTATGTCAGATGTTTTATTATATTATTGCATTTTGCTATTTTCTAATATTTGTCAGTATGTCAGATCTGATTATCCCAGCAAAGTTCAAATCCCAACAAAGTTGATTCTATACATTTGGAAGCGGATTCAAAATATAACAAATTTCATTCATACATACATAAAATTCAAGTGTACATTTTGGTCATCTACACTGAATTCTAATGGAGCCCTAATACCATTTCTCTCAATACTAGTTCCAAATATGGTTCAATTGAATAACACAAGAAATTTTACTCTGTATCCCCTAGCAAGAATAGCAATCCTAATTTATTTTCTTGTTCGTTTTTGGTCCATCTCATTAATAGCAGAAAATTTGGAACAGGTTATAATGATCAATTCTAAGGCGTAATTTCTTTCTCTACATGGTGATGAGATCAAACTTACAGTGTGGAATTGAGGGCAAGTATGCTGGAACTTTATGAACTTGACAGTTTGAAAATTCAAGAAGTCTTTCTTCCTAGATGAATCTATGGTCCAATTTGGTGTTTGATATTGGAATTTATTCGGTTAAGTAGTGTACTATAGTTGCCAATTTGGTGTTTGATATTGAAATTTATTTCGTTAAGAGACACACTATAGGGGCATTTGGTTTTCTCTTGACTAAGGGATTTACATATACTTAATTCAAACAATATTGGACTTATTCTTGTCGAAGAGCGACAAGGGTCAAACTATTTATGAAGATTGGAACTTCTTTATAGAAAGACAAAAAATTCAGCTCTTATTCAACTTGTCGAAGAGTGACAAGGGTCAAGCTATCTATGAAGAGACCTTGGACCTTTCTTAATAGAAAAAAGAAAAAAAAATAGCTATAAAATTTGATGGTATTGGGAAAGATAGGTAGTTGTTGTTACTTTCAACCTACCGTGTTAGGTTGGTTCTGAAGTTAGTTTACATTGTACATAGTCATGTTGCATTTGAGGGATAATTGTAACTGCTCTTGATAGTGTGTAACCATGACGTTCAAACTATAGTCTTCTTTAGTTTTGAGTTTTGTTAGGCCAATACATTTTTTGTCTTTTTCTAATGCTTCGAATCTTCAATAGGAGGGTAAGAAATTCAATGCAATACTTGTTTTTCCAAATGTTCATTGGTTAGATTGGGTTTCTCAACTTCTTACTTGTCTAGTATGTGATAAAGCATCACCCTATGATTTGGTCATCTTGTTAAAGATAAGTATTTTATTGTTCCTATATCTCTATAGTTGTTATGAATTTGGATTCATCATCATAACTCTCGTGGTCAATTTGATATTTGAATTGGGGAAGTAAAATCCTAATGAAATGAAAATCAATGTCAGTTAAATATGAGTTATGAGTTGAAAGCATTGATCCATGAAAAAATTCATGAGCAATAAAAATTCATGCGAAATCCTATCAATATGTAATCAATGTCAATGTTTCATCATTTACAATTACGTCTCTAAATCTCTTAAAACATCCAACAACTAACCTGACATTATTTCCATTATTTCCATTTGGAATGTCAAGAAACAAAGTTGTGCATGCTATAAAACAGGGCCTCACAAGTAAAGAAAAAAAAACAATGTAATAAATCAAAATCTCCAACTGTAAACATTTAGATGGTATCAAAATCCCCCAGTTCATTATTTCCATTTAGAGTGTGTCACTCAATAAAACAAGGCTTAACAAGTGGAGAAGAGTGTATAATGCAATAAAGCAAGGCAAGAGGAAATAGCGTCCCATAACAAACAAATAAGAGGAAACGTCCCATAACAAACAGATAAGAGGAAACAATGTCCGCTTGGAGAGTCCATCAAAAACTAAACACAACAAACAGATAAACAGATAAGAGGAAACAATGTCCGCTTGGAGAGTCCATCAAAAACTAAACACAACAAACAGATAAGAGGAAACAATGTCGCATAACAAACGGATAAGAACAGATGAGGAAACGATGTCCCAAAACAAACCATCCAGAGGAAACAATGTCCGCTTAGAGAGCCCATCAAAAACAAAATATTATCCCATAAGCTGAAAAAATTATTGCATTACGTCCATATGTGTCAATATGATTAAGAGGAAACAATGTCCACTTAGAGAGTCCATTAAAAACAAAACATTATCCCATAAACTAAAAATTTCTTGCATTACGTACATGTGTCAATATGATTAAAACAATAGCGTCATCAAACAATGTGTCAATATGATTAAAACAATAGTCATCAAACAAGAGAGTTCGTTGAGTCAATTTCAGAAGCAACATGTTTAAACAATAGTCATCATACACGAAAAAAGTTCGTTGAGTCAATTTCAGAAACTCGTGCATAATTAATGTTTTTATTAATTGCATTACTTCAATCAAAGTGGGCATTCAACCCAAAAAAATGCTAAAATGCTGATTTCGTTAATAAATATAATATTCCAGCAGTCAGCGCATCACCTACACTACACGAAGATCGAGAACCACCAGCAGCCCATACGGCTGGTCTAATTGTTCAGCGAAATGAAACCTCGTGAGCCTGGTTGGCTAATCAGGGTTGCATAGGTGATGAAAATGTATCGCTATAAGCCTAGTTGTAGGATCATATAATAGCATAAAAACCTATAGCTGCCCAATCTATTTTTTTTCGATTGCTGGGCTGATCGTATGTCTCCTGTACCTCGTGCTGCTTTTATCGGTAGCGGGTTGATGGGCTGATGGGAGTGGTTTCTTTTTGCAGATATAGTGATCTAAAGGGAAATAGACAATGACAAAGCTTCCGCATAAACCAGCAAACCAGGTTGGTCCGAATGCACATGAACATTATGAAAAAAACTCATGTGGTTCAAAAAAGGTTTTAAAATAGACATTGAGAGACCCTCGGAAAGAACATTCATGAATTATGTCATTTCATGAATTATGCTCCAATGCCAGACTTCAAACTTTTACACGACCTAGAAAGAATATACTGCACCTTAGATACTCATTTAGTATGAACAATATCTGATGAAAATTACAACCTTGGATAAAATGCCTCAACAAATGGAACACAAGCGAGATGTGTGCTGAACAATATCTGATGAAAATTACAATCTTGATAGAATGCCTCAACAACTGAAACATAAGTGAGGCATTTCACTGACAGGACGCTACCAGTATTCACGGTATTCTTTTATTCTTGTAAATAAAGAGCCGGTAGACACAAAGTAGTACAGTGTAATGCAAATTGTTCTTATGTTTCCATTGAACTACCTTTAGGGTGGCTCCGAACCTTGGTTACTACATCATATTGGATTTGATCGACAATTCCATTATATGGGGGTGGTCCAACACCCCATTTCCCATCTTACTTCCCTTGTTACTCTGAAGGCTCAATAACATGAACTCCTCCATCTCTTATTCTAAGAGAAAATTGAGAAAATTGATTCGGTTCGGATGGATGTGATGCAATGACTAGAGGATAGGCATTACTACTGCAAAAACAACCAAACAATAAATTAAATCATAATATGCCTGGTCAAAAGGCAAATCTGAAAAATAGATGTAAACCATGACAGAATGAAGGAGCTCATTGATCTGCTTGCAGATCTGAAAAATAAAATAAACAGAGAAAAACTACAAACAGACTGTAGACACAGGCTAATTGATAAAACAACAGATCTGAAGATTAATATAAATACACAAAAGTGACAGGTCAGCCTGTAGTCATGAAGCTAGGAATACACAGTACGCAGGTCTGCAAAACAATGTCACTGTATTATTCTTCAGGAAGAAGAGATAGCCCCCTGTTTTAAAAACAACGATCTCATTCTCCTTATTACCAAAAAGATAAAAAGAAAACAAAACTGCGTAATTAGCTAAAACCCATATATTTTAGATATTTCCCTTTTTCAGATGTGATGTTTCCAAAACAGTTCGCTTTTTCTTGGTTGCCCAGTCAGTGAACTGTTGCTAATTTTTCGGTCCGTTCTGGTTGCCCAATTCCTCCCTCTTTAGATCAGGAAGCGTCCCGGCTTCCTCCACCAACTGAGGGAAATTGCGTTGCAATGTTTCTGCATTGATCCATTTGGCCTGTGCTGGAGTGTGTCCTTTCCGACCAACCAAATAGGAGAAGTATGGTTGATGTCGTGTATCCTGTTTCTTGAAGTCCAGAATTGTATCTTTGAGCAGAGGAGGCTGAAAATCTGGAATATTATCAACCGGATGATGAATTGTAACAGATTCTTCAAGGAGAGGTGGTTCAAATAATTTGAGATTATTAACATTAAGAACATCGTGGATGCCAAGCTGGGAAGGCAAGTCCAAGTGATATGCATTTTCTCCAATGCGTTCCAGAACAGTGTATGGGCCATATCTCAGAGGGTGCAGCTTATGATGCTGGCCCTTGAAGCGTTGCTTGTCCAACAAGAGCCACACACGATCTCTAGGTTGAAAAGACAAGTGTGTTCGCTGCTTGTCATGTCTCTGTTTGGCACGAGCTTGGGCTGCTTTGCAAAGCAGCAGTTACTTGAGCTTGGCGTTGAGAAATGGAGTGGATAAAATGATGAGCTGATTTTTGTTCCTATTGTTGATGTGCAGACCCAGAAGGGGTGATTGTCAATGGCATCTCAGAGGGTGCACTTGGTTGAAACCCAAAGCAAACCTCAAAAGGTGAGAAACCAGTTGAGGAGTGTGTTGCTCGATTGTAACTGTGTTGAATGATGTGCAAATATGTATCCCACTGTTTGTTTTTGGAGAAGTAGCTGCGAAGTGAGTGAACCAAAGTACGATTGACAACTTCGGTTTGTCCATCTGTTTGTGGGTGGAAAGCAGTGGAGAAACGAAGTTGGCAACCCAACAAAGACCAAAGAGTACGCCAAAAGGTACTGAGAAAGCGAGAATCACGATTTGAAATAATGCTACTTGGCAAACCAAAGTGTGGCCACACATGATGGAAGAAGAGATCCGCGGTTTGAGCAGCAGAAGTAGTCTTATGACAAGGAAGAAATATAGCCATCTTGGAGAAACGACATACCACCACCCAGATAGCATCATGTTTACGAAAAGTAGTAGGAAGGCCACTTAAAAAGTCCATGGAAATGGATTCCCAAGGACGAGAGGGAATTGGTAATGGCTGATACAAACCATGCTTACGATTTGAGGGCTTGCTTTGTGAACAAAGAGAACATGCACGAATGAATTTTTCCACTTGCTTTGGTAAAGCAGGCCAATAGAAGTGGCGTTGAAGATTGAGAATGGTCTTGGCAGTGCCAAAATGCCCTCCGCATGAAGATGCATGTGCTTCACGGATAAGAATGAGACGATCATCAGATTGTGGCACACATAGTTGGTTCAATTTATACAACCAACCATCACGAATGGTATAATCAAGAAATGGAGTTTGGTTGATGACTGTAGGGTGTTGCACAGCTTCCCATATCTCACCAAAGACCGGATTTGTTGCATACATCTCTTTCCAAGCATCATATGCAGCACAACGCACCTCTAGAATGTGTAGGACCTGAGCAGGCGGTCGACTTAACAAATCAGCCATCTTATTACTTGTCCCCTTCTTGTATTTAATCACCAGATGGAATTGTTGGAGGTAAGAAGCCCATTTTAAATGGCGTTGCTCTTGAATCTTTCGTTGTGAGTTGATGAAGATTAGCGGATGATGGTCTGTATGGAGGATGGTCTCTTTGCCAAGAATGTAATGGCGCCATTGCTTCAAAGCTTGCACTAAACTGTAGAATTCCTTGTCATAAGTGTTGTACATGAGCTTAGCATCCGCAAGTGACTCAGAATGGTATGCCACAGGGTGGCCTCCCTGTTTAAGAACAGCTCCAATGGCGAATTGAGAGGCATCAGTTTCTATCTCAAATGGTTGATTCATATCTGGCAAGCGAAGAACAGGAGCAGAGCATAAGGCACTCTTGAGTTGAGCAAAATGTTGCTCAAATTCGGCATCCCAAATAAACTTTGCTTGATGAGACAACTGGTGCAAAGGGCGAGCCAACTGTGAAAAATGAGAGACAAACTTTCTGTAGAAATTAATACCTCCCATGAAGCTCTTGAGATCATGTGCAGAGGAAGGGGCTGGCCATTGCGCTAAGGCTTGTACACGAGAGGGATCTGGGCGAACCCCTTTGTTGTCAATAATAAATCCCAAATATTGAACTGATGTTTGTCCAAAATAGGATTTCTTTTCTTTGACCTGAAGGTGATGTGCTCGCAATAACTCAAGTATGGTGCGAACATGCTGAAGATGGTCTTCCCAAGATTTGCTGAATACTAAAATGTCATCAAGGTAGATGACCACAAACTTACCCAAATGTGCCCTGAAAATATCATTAATGAATCTCATAAAGGTGGCCGGTGCGTTGGTCAGTCCAAATGGCATGACCAACCATTCAAATAGCCCAAACTTTGTTTTAAAAGCAGTTTTCCATGTGTCGGATGCATGCATGCGAACTTGATGGTAGCCTGCAGTTAAATCCATCTTTGTGAAGAAACAAGCCCCGTGTAAATGGTCCAACAAATCCTCAATGCGGGGAAGGGGGTAGCGGTTTTTAACAGTGGCTTTATTAAGGGCTCGATAGTCTGTCACAAGGCGCCATTCAGAAGTATCTTTTTTGGGAATAATAAAAGCTGGAGATGCACAGGGCGAGGATGATGGCTGAATATGACCAGATGTCAACAATTCTTCAATTTGGCGTTCGATCTCAGTTGCCTCTCGAGGAGCAAGGCGATAAGATGGGGCATTGGGTAAGGAAGCGCCAGGAATAAGATCAATGTGGTGTTCAACAGAGCGTGCTGGAGGCAGCCCTGTGGGTTGGGTGAAGACATCTGCAAATTCATGGAGAAGAGGAGCCATTGAAGGAGGGACTGGATGGGTGAGGTTGTCTGGCTTGACAGGGCGAACCAAGCACAAAGAAACATCTTGGTTTAAATTGACTCGCATAATGGGAGCTTTGCCAATGGAAGGTTGGGTTGATGTGCTAGCTGAGGATGTGAGCACATAGGTGCGCCCTTCGTGCTGCAAGTGGTATTGGTGATCTGTAGCATGATAAACAGCATGTCGAGCCTCTTGATAGGGAATTCCTAGCAATAAATCAGCACAATCGAGAGGAGAAACATCACATACCACAGTATCTCGGAAAGGTCCAATAGCAAAGGTGACAACACAACATTGTGAGATGGTAAGACAAGGACCGTCCTTTCTGACCCAACCGAGCTGATACGGGTGGGGGTGAGGAGTGGTGGGAAGGCACAAGCGTGCAACTAAGTCTTGTGACACAAGATTCTTTTGACTCCCATTGTCAAGAATAAGCGTGGCCAACTCATGTTTGATTTGACAATTATGGGTAAACAAAGGCGTAATAGAGGTGTTTGGTGCATTAGCAGTCATGAGGATGAGAGAGGGGTCCACTTCAGTCGGATTTTCGAGAGAAACAACTGGAAGTGGGGTAGTGGCCTTTGGTTGTTCGACCTCTGTAAAAAGAGTTTTCTGGGGGCGGAGATTTTTCAATACTCGACAATCTGCAGACGCATGTGAGTTGGTCTTGTGAAATCTACACCAGGGGGTGCGGTGAGGTGTGGGTGATGAGGCAGAGGCGACATTAGAAGAATCAAAGGAAGATGGACCATTTCTGGCTTGAGGATATCGGATTCTAGTACCCACTTTGCGTTCCACCGACAGGGCCCGAATAAAGGCCTTATCTAATGAAGCACTATCAAACAATAAGGGATCGGTTCGAAAATAGTTGGAGAGGCTGCGGATCCAAGAATCAACAGTCTCACCATTCATTTGCCCTGAGAATTTGGGCAGTTGAAAGCGTGCATCAAGCTGCATTGGCCCTGGAGAGCGTTGTTGTTGTTGCAGCGTAATTAGCTCTTGAAGAGCCCTAGCTAAATCATTCACTGGCGAGGCTGCCTGGGAGTGCTCTGGCTGCTCTGGACGCTCTTGACGGGGCGGCATGATTTTCATCCACTGAATGGCGTGAAATGTATGACCCCTAAAAAAAAATTCTTCGAACAGGTGGATGTCTTCCAAGATCTTACGCTCTGATACCAATTGATCTGCTTGCAGATCTGAAAAATAAAAAATAAACAGAGAAAAACTACAAACAGACTGTAGACACAGGCTAATTGATAAAACAACAGATCTGAAGATTAATATAAATACACAGAAGTGACAGGTCAGCCTGTAGTCATGAAGCTAGGAATACACAGTACGCAGATCTGCAAAACAATGTCACTGTATTATTTTTCGGGAAGAAGAGATAGCCCCCTGTTTTAAAAACAACGAACTCATTCTCCTTATTACCAAAAAGATAAAAAGAAAACAAAACTGCGTAATTAGCTAAAACCCATATATTTTAGATATTTCCCTTTTTCAGATGTGATGTTTCCAAAACAGTTCGCTTTTTCTTGGTTGCCCAGTCAGTGAACTGTTGCTGATTTTTCTGTCCATTCTGGTTGCCCACTCATTTACCTGTTCATTCCCGATGGTAAATGAATAATATGCAGAGGGTGCAATGCGACAGTGAAGCCTCAAGTTTTCATAATCAAACACTCCAACTGCACCATCACAGAAGCTCACATAAACTAGGCCGTTGTCACATGAGTATATAGCACTTTGAAATAGGAACAGATTGGGAATCATGATGAGTCCACTGCAATGCAACCATGTAACAAGGTCATCCAATCAAATACAGAAGGTAAGTGACATTATGTAACTGTTTATGTTTGAATTCAACACCGCTTACAAGTAATTACATAGCGCAAGCGCTCTAACTTAGAAGCATCATATATAGCAAGCTGGCTCTCATGCACAACCAACAAATGAATTTGATCTTATGAAACTGTACTCTTGTTTCCCCCACTCCCCACTGGTGGTGATGATCTTCGTGGCTGTACTGGTACAATTTTTGACTTACGCTTGTCCCACCATGTATGCCCCAGAGACATAACTTGATCTTATGAAACTGTATTCTTCTTTCCGCCACTCCCCACTGGTGGTGATGATCTTCGTAGCTGTACTGATACAACTTTTGACTTACGCTTGTCCCACCATGTATGCCCCAGAGACATAACTGCCAAAAGACGTGGTTGTGAGAACATGAACATTTCAACTCGGTAAATTCATGTAAACTTTAAA
>APFE030639022.1:0-18862 GCA_000404065.3 Pinus taeda | reverse complement strand
GAGTCAACTGAAAATGGATCTGGAACGAGCTACAACCCTGTAACTAGTTAATATGCTAGCTATCAATCTCGATCTCTAACTGGGTAATGAATTGCCTTCACTGCTTACTCTGATGCCTTTGCTTCTACTGATGGTTAGTAGCGGTAAGTGATTTCTATTTCTAGTTCGAGGGATCTACGTTCTAAGGATCTGGTTCTTCTGTAGAGGGAAGAGGATGCCCCCGGCAGGGCTCAACTACAACTGAATAACTAGACATTCTAGGGCTAGACTAGGAACTTCATATAGCACTTAGTCTAGGTACAAGAAAGTCAAGCTATAGAAGGTAGTAGAATGGCATGACATAAGGTGAACTTTATTAGCCTCCATCATAAAACATCCCTGAGCATTCCATTTTCACCACATATTTTCCAGAGTGAGCCAAAGAACCAGCTGGCATAGATGGGGACAACACCAACGAAGGCAGAGGCAACCTCCAACCTTATGCAGTGGTGGATATATAACTGCCAGCTACCTTGCGTTTGCTTCTATAACCCCTAGATAATAATACTCTCCCAGTCTTGCTCTTCCATCAGCTTTATCTCTACTTGGTCCTGGTCTTTGTCTAGGTTCTCCCTTAGTGGAAGTGCATAGAAGACCACGAATCTATTATTTGTTGCTCTTACAAGTGCAGGCTTAACATGAGTTGACTTGGCTATAGCTGGGATTTATGGCAGTGTCGTTTCCCTGTGTGCTTATCGGGGCTTCAGATAGAGCTTAATTGGTCCCTTACTTTCAATAGCACGTTGTCAAAGTAGTTCTATTACTACTGGAATGCTACTACGTTGTCAAAGTAGTTCTATTACTACTAGAATGCTATTGGACAGTGGAAGGTACGCTAGGTAAACCACTGGCTTTCTTAGGAAAGGATGTGGGTCCTGTTTATGTATGCTTTGATGTTGTTGAAACACTTACCTCGCCTGCTTTAGAAAACTTTGTTTATGCCTATGCAGGATCTACTAGTTTGAAAGCACTTAGGAAATTCAATCCACTATTTCTGGATCCGAAAATGGTTCTTAATTAACAGGGTTCGGGTTATCCAATTGGATATGGAACATAGAGGGCTAATGGCTCTCGAACTAGTTTGGGCGCTACTTGTTAAGACTTAGTAGAAACTCAATTCACAGAATAATATACTGCCCCCGCCCCCACCTCTGCCTCTTATGCAGTTTCTCCCTTTACTCTTGCCTATACCCTTGCTACATCTTAGTGGTAAATGGTCACTTATACAAGCTTTGATGCTTACGGATAAACTGGATCACTGGCTGCGTCATCGACTAGATCAAAAAAATAATATACTATTGGCGGTTCTACTGCTTAAGCAACAGAATATGCAACTGGATCACTGGCTGCGTCATCGACTAGATCAAAAAAATAATATACTATTGGCGGTTCTACTGCTTAAGCAACAGAATATGCAGGCTCTGATACTCCCAAATTTCTCCGAGAATTTTTCTAATCTTCATAATATCAATCTGCCCTACTGTAAATGTTTGGAGGTGCTTCCAAATTCCATACAGCATTTAAGGAATCTCCAAGAGATCAGTAAATGTTTGGAGGTGCTTCCAAATTCCATACAACATTTAAGGAATCTCCAAGAGATCAATTTGACGTGACGTAAAAGTTTGAAAGTTCTTCCAATTTTGGCACATTAATAGGTGCGAAGTAAACTTAAAAAACAACAAATAGGACTGAAACTACTACGATGGGCACATTCACTTAAATTGGATAAACTAGATTCGCCGCTGGTGAATCTGAAACTTTATCCTAAAAGTGCTTACTAATCATGGCAGGGACTTGTTGCTTGCAACCCCTTTGTTTCAATATAGAGACCAATCATGTTATGGTTGTTAATCGGTTTATTCTTCATTCATGGTTTCTATGGTGATGTCATTGTTTCTAACCATAAGATTACAGGATTACAGTGAATATCATTTATGTATTTGGGAGAAGAGCTTAATCTCTATGTGAAGAAGCTTCACAACAATTTAATTGGGAAGCTTCAGATATAGTTATTAATCGTTTCTTCAAAGAAGAAAATATTTGTGAAATAATATAAGAGTTTGAAATAAAATTTTATTCTTTTGAATTAACTTCTATAACTGATCTGTACTATCCTTTTTTCCTTCTGCAGTTATCTTCACCTCTGTCCATTGCAGCCAGCGTTCTTAAATCCACACAATTTGTTATACAGAATTAAAAAACAAAAGGAGTGGAAGAATTAAGTCTAAGCCTAGTCGACCCTGCTAGATTTGGAAAGCAAGGTATTAACGTGGGGGACCTGTGGAGATGTTCCCAGAAATTATCCGAAAGGTTATGATTTGTTCATAATATAGTATTTGATGTCAGAACCGTAAATTCAATGACTTACTTACCTTTCATTTGAAATTTTTTGTTTATCTTGCTTTATTTAAAATGCACTTTTGAGTTTACAACATCGTTTGAAACAATAAGTTTTGGGATTGTACTCATTTCAAATCCCATTTTTAATAATACGGCGGCTACCTGTCCTCGATTTGAACTGATTTGTTAAGTCACTTTTTAGTTTACAATATTGGCTGAAACAATGTTTTTGTGATAGGGATAGTATTGTGTTTAAATTTTATTTTTAATAATGGTCAAAGGTTTTTTTATTTCAATTTAAAGTGGATAAAGATTGGTTGATTTTTTTTTTTTAATTTATGGTCTAGATTTATTTTTAAGGGAATATACTAAGTATATATTTGGTCTGAATGCTTATTAAGGGGCTGTAGTGTGTTAGGTTGTATTGACTTTTAATAAAATTTAAAAATTAGATTAGTGGCATGTGGCTCTCCCCACCCACCAATTTCCTAAGGATTTTAACTTATTACAATTTTAATAAATTCTTCCATAATAAGTTCATCATTACAAGTTATAATATTCATTTGTATATAAGCAAATTTTATTTAGCAAAATAGTCCATTTCTTTTCATAAACTTAAAATATTAGATTTGTACTAAGTGGCTCCAGTCCACCAATTTCTTAAGAATTTGACATTATTCCAATTCTAATAAGTTCCTCCCTGATAAGTTTTTCATTATTATTTATAACATTAATTTATACAAGTAAATTTTTCTTAATAAAATAGTCAATTTTACAATAACATATATAATTTAGTTTTTATTACCCAATTATTTTATACATGGTTAATCACGTAAATATATACATTCATAAAATATTTTTTTATGTTGCATATTTTTTTGTTATATATATAAGATCTTCCACTCCATCCACTACCATATCCACTACCTTATATTTTTAATCTGATTTATATATTTTAATTTTACCAACCCACAAAAACTAATGCTAGTTTGGCATACGTTTTCATTCTTTTAAACCCGTACAAAAAAGTTACATGCAAATTGTTGATAGTATCAACAAAGTAGAATTGATCATTACTATACATGACCAGATTTCTATGCAAACCTAGGAACTTCGACCTCACGTAACAAAACTACCGTGTTCCTCTGTCGTTCGTTGATGCATAGATCCTTACTTTGGTATGTCGCTAACTGATTATCATAAGGCGTGTCTGTTTATCGAATGCCATGAGGTGAAACATGATTTCTTGTTTCAAGTTCACTTTATGTCAAAACCAGAGTATTCGAAAAAATAAACAAATCCGCACCCCAAAACCAACCCATTTGTATTAAAGTAGAGGCATGTTGTTGTTTACATCTGCATTTTAGTAAGAGAAATCTCCGGATTTATTGTTAATCTTAACAAGACGATCTGTTTTGTTCGTATTTACATGGAACTTCACCGGAAATCACTAAAGTTGACATATCCGAAAGAAAGGTTACGATTTTCCTGAGATATAGTCATGATACTATATTGGTTTAACCAAATTTGCGAAGTTAATTATATTTAATGATTGAAATCATTGAAATATTTTGGGCAAATAAAAGTGGGAACATTTCGTTGTGGATGTTTAATGATGAAACTTACATCAAGCGTTCACTTGTCGTAGAATAATTATTAATCCATATTCTAAGTAATAAAGTTTTTATTATTTGGAATAGTGGTTTATTTTTTTATGTAGGACCATCTAGACATAGCTAGCAATGTGATGGAGTGATCACATGCTGTGGCTAAAGTAAATTGGAGGAAAAATTGGTTATTCAAATTGTATTAATTTTAAATTATGAAAGTGGTTAATTTGTTGTGTAATTCTAAACAGAATTAGGAATAAATGGCAAATGATTCTCCCTGTGTGGAGATCAAGCCAAGTAGTCTAGTGTTTTAGATTAGAATAGGATTTTGTTTCTAAATGTATAGTCTATCCTTTATTTGTGAGAGGAAACTTTTAGGTATGACATATATGCAAATTCTTTTGTTTTTGAACTTCAGATGCGGAAGGAAAGAGAAAAAGAGAGGAGACCCGAGAGCTTTATAAGCCTATGGGCAGCGTAGAAGAAGAAGGCCTCTAACCAGAATAATCAAGCCAAAGAGAGCAAAGAACTTCAAATATAGTTTTGTATTTATTTTCTAAGCCAAAGAGAGCAGAGAACTTCAAATATAGTATTGTATTTATGTTTATAGAGAATTGATGATTGGAGTGTAGAACTGTGTAATTGATGCACTTTTTGAGACAGAGGACTTTACCTATGTGATCAGGCCAAAGGGCGAAGCTCTGTTATTTGTTTACTATGAATAATCAGTGTTGCATGCGTAATCACATAATCGGGCCATGAAGACCTTAAAATGCTTGTTTATATATATATTAGGATAATATTGATGTCGGCCTATGGTTTTTCATGTTTTTTAATGGAGATCTAGTGTTAAAGGATTGTTGGGCGAGAGCATTCCATCATTCTGGTGGAAAAACCCAAATACAGTAAGTATCAAGCTCAAAATGCTTTTAAACAGAGAATTCGGACTTCAAATCCTTTAAACGGAGGTTTTGAATCATATCGAGTCCGGGTGCTTAGATCGCATCAGAATTTCGAAGCGGGGTATGTCAAAGGCTTAGACCCCAAACCTTTGCGATTACCGATTGTGACATATCGCATCGGACCGACGGATAGCACCAATGTAATAACTGTTGATTGTGACATATCGCATCGGACCGACGGATAGCACCGATGTAATAACTGTGTGCCTGCCGATTGCCAATAAGACAATTCGATCTGGACCGTCAGATCTCATCGCTCCAGATCAATGGTCATAAATGCTTGGCACTTTGACTTCGGTGTATGATAAGCACGCCGATGGGAAAAGGTAAAAATCATGGTTTTTGCGAGGTTTTCAATATAATTCCGTGTATTCATATACTTTGGCATGTATGGCCCGCGATGGTTTGCAATAGGGATATTACGTTAATTCAATGGTATAGGGGTGATGTGTGGACCCTATAGTGTTATGCACGCGGCTGTAATGTTTTTGAAGTCCGGATAAAGGGTTCAAGCGTATTTTTCAGGCAATTCCGTGTATTTTAAAATATAACCAAAGAGAGTCATGGTCTCGGGGTTTTAAAGATATACAAATATCCCGATATATTATATATATATATATTATATATATAAATAAGGGGCATGGAGCCATAAAACTTAACAAGGGGCTATTAAGGGGAATTTTAAGTGGAAAGGTAGATTGGTTTGTGCAGCCGTAGGGTCCCACCAGCTTTGTTTCAGTAAACGCCCTTGTCATAAATCTATATTTGCTATTGTTGTTTGTCTTTGATACGTCGTGTCAGGGTTTGAACTATAAACTTCGTAATTTTTATAAAACACATTTTATCAAATAATCTATAACCTATAACTTTATAGTTCAATGTTATTATATATCAACATTGTAACCTATAACTTTATAGTTCAATGTTATTATATATCAATATTGTAGATATATTTTGATTATATATAGATTTAAATATAATAATATTTACTTAAACATATTATTGATATAAATATAATAATCATAAACAAACAATATAAATATAATAATCATAAACTTGTTTGTTTGCAAAATAATATACACAAGTATGTAACTTCAAACCCAACAAAAAAAACTAATGAATCTGTTTCACTACCTTATTTCTTATTTACTATCAATATGAATACATCAAAATAAATACGCCCCTATAATTGTATAAGATTCTAAAACGAATTCAAATCAAAATAAATATACCCTTATAACTATCTAAGATTCTAAAACAATCTCAATTCCTTAACTATTAGCATTTTAACAACTTATAATAAGTGTTTTGTACTACTCTTGCTTAATGGGAGACGAATTATGTATAATTTCTAACTTGTTTTTATACATTACGATTTTTTTGTAAGTTTGGTTAATATAGCAACAACATTATTATTTGTACTCTAGTAAATCAAATAAATTTATTGTAAATGAATTTTTAATCGGTTTATTTTTAATGATTTTGGTTTTTCATTATAAAGTAGATTGTTTACCAATTTTATTGAGCTTTGGTTATAATATTTGATAGATCTAAAAACATGTGGCCTTTTTCTCATGTTTTCAAGAAGACATTTTACCCAAACTGCTTCACGGTGATTACCACAAACACTTTATAATTAACTTCGTTTCATGACAAGAAAACAACTAGGTGTTTCTTGCTACTCCAGGACACAATTCTAGATCATGTATTTGATGCATATACCATGGTGTATTTTCTATGATCTAAATCTCTTTCCCAATCAAAATATGAATCAGTTGTCAACTCAACATTCAAATGATTAGTATATTCATTATCAAAATATATTCATTATCAAAATATATTATGGTTAAATAGTTTAGACTTCCCACCAAATATACATACAAAATACCATTTACTTGTTTTGTATTATCATTATTGCAAAACTTAATATTATATTCTAGTGCATTAGATATTAGATGACATTATATTACACCTTCTTATTAGTTTCTTTATACATTTATTGACTAATTAAAGTTTTACCATTTCCTCTCTAAATATGAATGCCTAAACAATAATAAATCTAATCAAACTTATTCTTTTGGAATTCTTATGATAAGTGTCTTTCAATTTCATCAATCAATTTAATAGCACTTCTTTTCATGAATAATCATCAAGATATAATGAAATCAAAAAAATACTCTCATTTCCATTTTTTATTTAAGAATTTGTATTTCTTACTTTTGATGTACCATGACTTCAGCGTTTTTTAAGATGATGTAATGCTTTCTTTAACCAAGGAGCAAGATGTTTTCTTCGTGCTTTACAAAACCTTTTGGTCAAAGTAGATACACTTTTTTAATTCCGTTCAAAAATGTTGACTTAATTTGGAGCCAATCTAATTTTCAGTTATACTTAGCAACTAATGCATGCACATATCTATAATTTGCACCTTTTTTTAAAGTCACTTTTTACAAACAATACAGGTTCACATTTGTCTACACTACCATCAATTTTCAATTATACTTAGCAGCTAATGCGTGCATGTCTCTATAATTTGCACCTTTTTTTTAGTCACTTTTTGCAAACAATATAAGTTTAAATTTCTCTATATTACCATCAATTTTCAACTATACTTAGCAGCTAATGCATGCATGTCTCTATACTTTGCAACTTTTTTTAGTCACTTTTTGCAGACAATACAGGTTCAAATTTGCCTATACTACCATCAACATTGAACATAGATTTGAGCAAACATACTGAACCTCTAAGAATTGTATTTTCAAGCAAGTCCTTAAGTTCCCAAGTCTCATTTTTCATTATTAAATCATATTCCTCTTTCATAGAATTCATCCATTTATTGTTAGAAACTAAATATTAGAGGAATGAAATTAAAATATTGGAAACACAAAAAGTATAAAACAATAGAGACAGATATACCCGGTTCACCCAGTTTCCGTTACATCCAAGGAGAAATAGTCATTCTTTCCTTTTGGCGGCCCTACCTTTGGAACCCCCTCGTAGCACTAGTGGGGGAAAGCCCCCCACACCCCCTTGTTAGGGACTAGGATCTGAACAGAGTTGAAACAAGGCTTTTGAATCATGAATATAATAAAGCTCCATACCCAATATTATTTTCGATTGTTAACATGATGAAAGGTCAAAAATTATTTTACACTCATAAGTTAAATCACCATAGGATATTATTTATACCAAATAATTGTTTAAATTTTCTTTTTTTGTCTTCATAATGCATCATTTCTTTGCTAAGTTTCTCTACTTTTTCTTGGTGTATTTAAACTACTTGTATATTCAATTCCACTTTGGTCTGTAACATATCTGGTTGAACTTTAATTTATTATACTTTTACACTTTCAATTCCTTCTTTAGGAAGGTTTCAAACATCTTGATTATCTTTATTTTGATCCTCATTTCCATACTCACAAAATATGCCTTATTTCCTTCCAAAAATATTATGAGTAATGGGATTATACATTTGGTGGTGTTGATGGTCAACAAAATAACAAAAAAAATATATGTTTGATTAATTTTGCATAAATTTTCTTCTATCTTCCTTTCAAATGTGATAAAATTATTTCTTCAATAAAAATCTCCAATAATTAGCAATTGGTATATAAATATAAAATATTTCATAACTATTTTTATGGTGTATTAATTTGGCTAAATTTCTATTTTTAAGATACATAATAGTAATTTCTACTTTAACCTCAAAATCTTTGGAAGTATATTTACATGTTATCATTATTAGAGCCCATTCACCGAATGTTATACTTCTTCTCTTAACCACATCATTTTATTGAGTTGCATTGTTTCAAAATCCCATTGTCTCTACAATTTCCATGAAATATTTTGATGTGTATTATCCTCCTATTATTTATGAGTATTGATATGTTCTCATATATGTTTTTTACCCATGTTTTAAAATATTTAAATATAAATAGTGTTTTTTTATCCTAAATGAAGATAAGAAAATAAATAGGTCCACCAAGTGGTTTAGCTTGTATTGACTCACACACTATGGACTAATTCAAGAATATCTCTTTCCCTTTCATATGTACTTTTAGGAAATTAAATCTGATGTTTCTTTCCTAGTGCACAATCATCATATTTAGTATTTTTAGTATTAGAATTTGGAAGAAACTTCACCATTTCATTCTTTTAATGTAAAATTGGATATTTACAATTTTAATTATCATATCTTATCTGTCACAGTGCCTTTATAGTTTTTGATGAAATTCTTAACGATCTTTAGAAATAACATCGAGTTAGCAAAGGCCTCTAGTTTTTATTCCTTCTACTATATTGTTGTAATGATCACGTATGCCCTTCACATGAAAACCTAACTTCACAAATTCAATCTTTTAAGGCTTGATCTATAATTTCTAGTTGTTGATGAGCTACTTAATGATATTTATAAATAACATCAAATTGGTAAAGACCCCCATTTTTTATTCCTTCTACTATATTGTTGTAATGTCATGTATGCCCTTCACATGAAAACCTAGCTTCACAAATTCTGAAATTGAGGTCATTTTTTTTCTTCATCCCTCGTATATATACTACGTTATTGATTTATTTCACATGACCACTTAGGAAAGTAGCACAAATCAGCATAACCTTTTATTTCATGGCATTTATCATCCCATAAATAGACTTTAGTACCATTAGTTTTATCATAATATGTGTCAAAAAAGCCTCTAGGACATGTAATATGAACAAAAAGAATGAATTTATGAACCATGAATTGCATTCATCTACTTTAAGTGATAAAGAAACGTCCACAGTAAATAACTTTTATCTTTGAAATTATCATTTACAAGTTACCTCTCAATCAACAAAATTTCCTATATGTTTTTTATATTGGGGTTTATGAAACTTCTTTTTCCTCAGCGTAATGTTTAAAATGTACCCAAATATCATTATGAAATATTCTTCTTCACACGTGTATTTATCCGTGGTGATGCCCCACCTTAACGTAGTTTACATTAAACTTTCCCCCACTTTACCATCCCTTTACTTTGTATGATTTTTTTATTTCCATGATCAACCTCCAAAAGTGTTATTCAAATTTTTACTCCATCTTATTTATTCGCACATTAAGAGACTTGTCAAATCATGAAATAAAAATGCTTTCAATGTGTAAGACAAATGATAAATATTTAAAATTGGTGTAACATGTCATTTAAAATAACACTAATAACTTAATTAATACTTATTATATTCTCATTTATATCACCAAAGTTATTTTTTAAATATATTATTTTGAACCATATTCCATTTTTGTATTAGAGATGCTAAACAAATATTTACATTGTAAGGCGTTTCTCTCTGAGCACAACTCCCCCAGCTACCACTCTATACCAACCTACACAATTACATAGAATGTTAGATGATTGAAGATTTTTATATCACCAGATTGAGTTAATAGTTAAGAAAAAACTAATAGTGAAAACAAGTAATAATCACTTTCAACAAATAATCAAACAATTATTTCTTATTGAACCATTTCTTGATACCATCAGATTTTGTGATGTCTTCCACAATTATACTATTAAAAACATCTACCCAATTGGTAAAATTGTAGCTAGCTCCATGGAATCCATTGGGAATCGTCGACATCACATCGCTGAAATGATAAATAGTACAAAAATTAGTTTATGGCCTCACCCTCTGCTACTCGTACTCATGATATTTGTCTCAACAACAACTTTCACAGGTCTGAATCTTTGATTTTCTTTGATAAAAATGGAAGACAAAAGATATATTCATCAAATTGAGGAGCACTCAAGTGAGGAGCTTCACCTGGAGACTGCCTCTAGAAGAACGCTCTACACCTTTCTCATTAAGCATAAAGAATATATATTTTACAAGCAAATAGGAGAGTTAGAACAAACTCCTAAAATGTAGGAACTAAATCCTAATCTAAGGCTCACACATAACTAATGAACTCACTCTCTCCAAGAATACATTTCTCCATTAACTTTAACACTCCCCCTTAATGGAGAAAGGGTTCATTAGTAGTCCTAACATCTCCCTAAATAACTCAAATTTCATTCTTCCAAGAGGCTTGGTAAAAATATCTGCAGCATTATAACAAGTACTACAATATTCAATATGGATTTCCTTTGACTGAACCTTATCCCTAACAAAGTGAAACTATGTATCGATATTCTTTGTGTTTTGATGAAACACTGGATTATTTTCAAGTTTCATTGAGCTTTAGTTGCCACATTTGATAATCGTTGCATCTTTTTTTCTTCTCCAGCATCATGGAGAAGTCTCCTCAACCAAACTGGCTCACACGTTGCTTCACACATTGCTTGATACTCTGCTTCTGTTGAAGACAAGGATATAATGTTCTGCTTCTTGCAGCTCCATGCAATGACCCCGAACCCAATGCTCAATCCATAACCTGTTATGGATCGTCGGTCATCTAGATTTTTAGCCCAATTTGAGTTTGAGAAACCTGTAATCTAACATCAAATGAATCATTATATTTAATACCAAAGTCTATCGTTCCTTGAAGATACCTTAATGTGCCTTTTGTTGTAACCCAATGATTCTCAAGTGGCTTTGAGATGAATTGGCTCAATATAACGACTGCAAAAGCCAAATCCATCCTAGTTGTAGTCAAGTAAATTAGACTCCCAACCAGTTGTTTATACAGTGTTGCATCGACCTCCTTAGAACCATCATTATTCACATGTTTAGTATTATGTTGTAAAGGCACTGAGGCAGCTTTGCACTGATCCATTATGAACATTTTCAATAAGTTGTTGACATACTTTCCTTGAGATAGAAAAGTATGGCAAGAATCCCTCCAGACTTCAAGACCCACACAATAGTGTAACTCTCCAAGGTATTTCATCTCAAAAGCTTATGAAATCTTCTCTTTGATTTCTTTAATGATTTCATCAACATTTCCTGTAATGATAAGATCATGTAAATGTAAAGAAATCAAAACAATTTTCCTCTTTTCATCAAACACAATATACAGATTAGGGTCATTCTTGCTTCTGTTATAACTATGTTGTAGTAAAAATGGATCAATTTTATCATACCACGACCTGGGTGCTTGTTCTAGTCCATACAATGCTTTCTTCAATCCACAAACTAATTGTTCCTTCCCTTATTTAACAAACCTTTCAGGTTGCATTAAATACACTTCTTCTTTTAATTCCCCATTTAAGAATGCAAATTTCACTTCTAGTTGGTGTATCATCTAATGATGTTTGGTAGCTAAAGCAAGTAACATTCTAATTTTGTTTAAATTACCTATAGGGGCAAAGGTTTCCTCATATTCTATGTTGTCTTTCTATGAGTACCCCTTTGCAACCATCCTAGGGTTATGTTTGCCTATGTTCCCATCTACTTTAGTTTAGCCTTGTATAACCATTCGCAACCTATGGGTTGTTTTCCTTTGTGTAATTCAATTGGATCCCAGGTTTTATTTTTAAGCATTGGCTCATATTCCTCTTCCATGGTTTCCCTCCATTAACTATATTGACTTGCTTCTTTATAATTAGAGGGTTCAACAACATTTAACATACTTGTTATAAGAGCATGATCCCTATATCTTGCTGAAAACTGAATTTGCTTACCTGATCTCCGAAATGGTGAACTGGCTGCAAATTTGTTTTGATGATCGCTTGGTGGACCTGGCGTGCTACTTGCATTTGTACCATCCACTTCTTCCTTTTTTTTTTTCTTGGTGTTGCTATTGCTACTCATGGTTGTCCCTTTCATCACTTTCATCTTCCACTAGCAAAATCATGTGCCATTCTTCATTGCTTCTATCAAGGTTTCCATCATCAAATTTCTCATGGAATAATACATCTCTACCTACAAACACTTTATGATTAGAGGGATTAAACAATTTATACGCTTGAAAATTTGTGCATTACCCAATAAAAGTGTATTTAATGACCTTTGAATCCAGTTTCTTTCTATCCTCGTTTGAAACATGAGCAAAAGCTTTGGAGAAAAAACTCGTAAATGATTAAATGTAGGCTTAAAACCTAATAAATATTCGAATGGAGTTTTAAAATAAAGGCTTTTTGTTGCACTCCCATTCTTCAAATATACTGCAGTATTTATTGCTTCTACCCAAAAGTCATTAGACAGGTTCTTACCTTCTAACATGCTTCAAGCACACTCCACAAGGAATCTGTTCTTCCTCTCTGTAACCCCATTTTGTTGAGTGTGGGGTACTATGAACTACTGAACTATCCCATGTTCTTTGTAATATTTCATGAAACCACCATTCTTGTATTCTCCCTTTAATTTGAGAAGATAATTTTGATGAATTTCCTTGTCTGTTTTTCAATCATGTTTATAAACTCCTTAAAATATTCAAAAGTATAAGTCTTCTTCTTGAGAAAATATACCCAAGTAAATCTCATGCAATCATCAACAAATAATAAGAAATAATAGGCACCTCCTAATGCCCTCGTTTTCATTGGCCCACATAAATCAGTGTGCACAAGATATATTATATCTTTCTTCTTTCTATCTAAATTTAAAGGAAAATCATCTATGTGCATATTCCTAAGAGCACATGCTTTACAACCAACATGAACTTTATTTAATACAAGAAGACCATCGACCATACTTCATTTTTGAAGTAGCAGCAGGTCATTGAAATTGATATGGCCAAACCTTTGATGCCATAAGTCTTCTGTAGTCATAACTCTTGAAGTCAAGGCTTAGTGTGGTGGGCTTCTAACATTCAGCTTATACAATCCTCCTACTAGAATACCTTATGCAATTGGCTTCATATGATCTAGCAGATCTTTAATAACATAATAAGACTTAAAAAACTCTACCTTAACATTTTGATCTGTTATCATAGAAACATAGATCAGATTCTTTTTATTCACGGTACATACATTACATTTTGAATATTCCTAATATTTCCATCAGGCAATACAACAAGAACATTATCATACCCTCTGATTTGGTACCCTCTATCATCACCAAGGTAGATATTAGCACCACTCCTGGTTTTTTTGAAATTTTCAAGCCAATGTATGTTACTTTTCATGTGAGTGGAAGATCCTCAAGCCACAAACCAATTTTCTCCTTCATCATCCTCAACAGAGAACACAGAATGAGAAACAAACAATCTAAGATTCTTCTTCTAATCTTCATCGGAAAAGTTACCTGCATACTTCTCATGTCTATGTCGACCTTCATCAAGCTTCTTCTTATAGCAATTTTTAGCAATGTGACCAACTCTATCACAATAAAAACATTTAGGCGCCTAATCACTTATGTTTGAAGACATACCTTGAGGTGGTTTTCCTTGTGGTGTACTTCCACCTTTTTGTCCTGCACTTGGCTTTCCTCTAAAGGGCTTGTTCTTCACTATTAAAGCAAGATCTGAACTCTGGGGTTTCAGACTCATCCACCTTTCTTCTTCCTGCATCAGGATCCATGTCAATTCTTCAATTTTGGGGGCTTTATCTCTAGCATTCAAACATGTGATAAAAATCTAATAGTCATCAGTCATACCATTCATGTTAATTGTGACAAGAACAATGTTTGACATTGTGTCCCCTTTGTCGCCCAACTTAGCTCCGAAATTCTTGATTTGAGAGATGAACATAGCCAATGATTCATTCTCCTCCATTTTAATGGAGAGAATCTTTCTTTTCAGAAATAATAGGCAATTTGTGTTTTTGATCTCGTATGGGTCCTTGAGAGTTATCCAAATGTCACTTGTTGATTTACATTCTTGGATGTTAGGGATGATGCAATATTTCACTGACAATTTTAACAACATTTTTTCTTTGTTCTTCCTCTATTCCCAATTCTCGATTGTTTTTGTTGTTCCACCTATAGCTATGGTTGATTCAACTCATCACTGCTTGCAATTGCCCATGTGTTTTTCCCCTCAAGCAGGGTTTGCAACTTAAATTTTCAATTAAAATAATTGGATCCTTCGAGCTTATTACTCTCGTTCATATATGCCTCTGCCATTTGGTTATTCAGGTTAACAGTTCTACCCAAAAACAAAATTGACCTCAATCAATTAATAACAAATTTATCTACAGGGATCTCAAAAAGAAATGGGTGTTCTCTCTATAAAAACAATTCCTTCACATGGATGCTCAAAAAATAAATCCTTTTTAAGGATCTAGAAACGCTCTTCAAAATAAACGATCCCGTTTTTAGATGCCCCCAAACGCTTTTCCTCTCAAAAATATTACAACCCCCTTAAAAATATTCAAAGGAGAAGAAACAATTTCAAAGACGGGTATTAATGGAAATCATAAATACATGCAGTCGCTACTCCCCATAGGAATCCATTCTTTTTTATTGCACCAAATCTACCCTCCTCACGCTGCTTTCTCAATTGGCTCCATCCGCAAAATATTTGATCAATTTGATCACTTCATGCACAAGAATTTAATACCTCCCACACCTGACACACGAAGGCACCACCACTCAATCCACCACCTCACAATTCGTGTAATTTCCAAGCAACGATAAAATGGATCTAGCTAGTCCTTGCAGGCCCGACAGTTCCAATATTTCAAGAAAATCGAGATCTCCCAATGACTCCGAGATTATGCCCTTCATATATGCATATGTTGAATTACTAAGTATGAGCCTCGGCAGCAAAAACCCCACGACCTATCCGGTTTGTCTATTGTACGATACCCACGACCACTAGCAGCAGTTGGTGCCCTTCCATGACAGTAAACAACTAGAGGGATCGTCGTAATGTCGACTTTGAACTGCAACAGTGCCTGCAGATCTCCTACTGCACGGTGTGGTTTTCTATCAACAATGGTGAAGCATCTGCAATTTGAACAAAGAGTGGCCAATATAATGGTAGTAGTGGTATTGAACAAATGACGTTTGAGTTGTAATGAGGGCACCACACTTCACTGTTTCCTCCATAGACCACGACTCAATGACTCCGACTTAAACTCAAGGATCCACCAATCTCCTGACACAAATGGGAGCCACGAAACCAGCAGATTTGCCTCAACACTTACGAACTCCACTGGCTCGACCACGTTGCACCGCCTACTCAACTGCTCGACAGTCAATATGTAGATTGGTCCTTTCAAGCAATCTGATCTCTCCTGATCTTACGCGATCTACCAGCTCAACAGCCGCAACGCGCAATCCTGGTGTCAGGTCCACGCTTATTGGGCATGCTGAAGGGAAACGTTCAGAGTAACCACTAATAAGCATGTTTTTTTAAGTGAAATACCGTGCTACTCCAAAGCTAGGGTAGTGCTAATTCCTTATATAAATCCAACGCTGCAACAATTATCCTCAAAGAAAAAAAATCATCATGTTATACATCAACACTTTTCCTCTTCGCTACCAGGCCTCCTTCATATCACTCAGGGCCACAATGCATCCACTTAAGCACTCTCAATCACCAAAGAAATCTGGATTTGACTCACTCCACCTTAAAGCTCTGATACCATGTTAAAAATGAAATAAAGAAAATATATTCATCAAACTGAGCAGCTCAAGTGAAGAGCTTCACCTGGAAAGTGTCTTTGGCAGAGCACTCTACACATTTCTCATTAAGCATCAAGAATATATAATGTATAAGTAAATAGGAGATAGAGAGTTAGAACAAACTCTTAAAATGTAAGAACTAAATCAACTAAATCTTAATATAAGACTCACCCATAACTAATAACTAATGAACTGAATATGTCCAAGAATACGTTTCTCCATTAACCTTAACATTATTCTCTCCTCTAGCACTGAATGTACGAGAATCATCAACGTCACATCACTCACATGGAAAAGAGTACAGCAATGAGTCTCTGGGCTCGCCCTTTGCTGCTGGTACTCCTGATATGTGTTTTAGCAGCAACCTTCACAACTCTGAATCTTTGAATTTCTTCTCTTCTTTAACACTGAATGAATAATTGATTCCCATATGTTTTGAATTATATTCAGTTTGTCTTTTCTGTGGACATGAATTCTCTTGTTTTTCCCCCAAAGAATCTATGGACGGTACCTATCAATTCAAAAAGGAAGGCAAATGTCTTGTATTAGTTACACTAGTTACATAGTCATTTCCCCCACTGGAATAATATATTAGTATTTGGGTATATTGAGTGTTGAGCAGAGGGAGCTGTGGCAAAGTAGTGTATAACATATCCATAGTCACTTCATGACATGTTGCAGAGAGCAATAGATTAGGTACGTGGCTATGGAGTAGTAGACTGCAGTAAAATATAGCCTAATCCAGAGTGCTTCTTGCGAGAAAATCTAGCCTTCCATGCCTCCATTGCGTTTAACAGTTGCTAGGAGCATCAGTGGGCTTCCTGCTATTTCAATTCTGCAGCTCTCATCTCTGAAAGTGATACAAGTAAGTGGTTTCTCTGCAATTTTTGTTAATCGCATCTATGCACAGTAAAATAATCTAATATTTCCTTTTATTATGGCTTTGATTTTGGATGAGCATTTGGTCATTGCATTGTAGGCCACGAGGGGTGTGAGTATGATTTTATTCCATAAACATCAATCCACATGATATATGGGAGGGAAATAATAGCATTTTAACACTGGGTTACGAAATTTCTTGTTTTTTGGTAATTTAGACACTTAGACCGGCTTTGAGTGGCCAAATCCTTTGTAGCTCGGGAATTTCTTGTTTTCTGGTAACTTAGATACTTAGACCAAATTTGAGTGGCCAAGTCCTTTGTAGTTTGGAATCTAGATAAACAATTCCCCATCACATGCGAATCACAGATCACTAATTTCATCTTTTGCTCATAAATAAAGCTTATCATCATGAAGACATTTTCAAACAAGGGAGGCTGCGGGGCAGCAAGTCCCTGCCTCGAGTGGAACCGAGAAAGTAGTTGATCCCGTATTTTGACCTTGTTAAAGAAACAAATTTTGATCTTGTTAAAGAAACTGAAATGGGGCTGCGAGGCAGAGTACCGGGAAAGTCGCTGATCCCATATTTTGACCTTGTTAAAGCAACAAATTTTGATCTTGTTAAAGCAACAGAATTGGGGCTGGGAGGTAGCAAGTCTCTGCCTGGAGTGGAAGCGGGTAAGTAGTTGATCCCCTGCCTGGAGTGGAAGCGAGAAAGTAGTTGATCCCGTGTTTTGAGCTTGTTGAAGCAACAGAACTGGGATCTATTTTAGCCTTTAGAAACTAGGTCAACCTAATTTATTTAAGATCTATTTTAGGCTTTAGAAACTAGGTCAACCTAATTTATTTAATGTGAAAAGAATTATACTTAAATTCAAATCTTATCATTTACAAATTTGAATATTTCTTAGACATAAATTGAAACAGGTAAGTTAACTTTATTCTATTTGGCCATGGAGACGAAAACAAAAAAACAGGTAAGTTAACTTTATTCTAGTTGGCCATGGAGACACAAACCAAAAAAAAAGAATGTACATAGTTAGTAGTCAGTGATTAGCTCGGAGTCGCAGGCCTTATGAGCCACGAGGATGAACCTGTAGTATGAGCCCTTATCCTGACCCTGTATCCTTTTATATGAGCTTGTATCCTGAGTTTATATTATCAACCCTTATTTATTATAGTAGGTATTTACTCTTATACCTCGCTAACGATTGGATGAAGACCTGTCACAGTCGCAATCAGATGGCCCAGTTTGAGTGCTTTGTTCGGTAGGTGTTCGCAGTGATTTATCATTGATACAGATCGTCCTAGGTCATACAAGTGGATGGCATGATATTTCCAACTGGGAGAAGACATTACGAAAGATATGAATGTGATAGATAGAATGATAGGATTGATGAAACAACTGCATCGGTTTATGAACAACAGAACAGACAAAATGAAATTTGCATCAACGTTCTTATAATACTCATATATTTTTAAATTTGTCTGAAAGTGACAGCTAGGTTTTGTTTTACTAATTCATAGTTTCAACGCTCGTCATCCTAA
>APFE030639016.1:15414-88944 GCA_000404065.3 Pinus taeda | reverse complement strand
CTAGTGTAGCCTAGCTTACTCAAGCCTACCCTATGCTAGTATAACCTACCCTAGCCTAACCTAGCCTAATCTACTTTAGCCTTACCTAGCCTAGCCTAGCCTAGCTAATTCTACCCTAGCTTAGCTTAGCCTACTCTACTCTAGCCTAGCCTACCTTAGCCTACTCTATCCTATGCTATCCTAGTATAGCCTATCCTAGCCTAGCCTACTCTGCTCTAACCTAGCCTAACTTAACATACTCTAGCCTATTATAGCATATTCTATCCTAGCCTACTCTACTTTAGTCTACCCTAGCTTACTCTATCTTATCCTATCCTAGTATAGGATATCCTAGCCTAAGCTAGCCTACTCTACTCTAGCCTAGCCTAGCCTAGACTAGCCTAACCTACTCTACCCTAGCCTACACTACCCTAGCCTAACCTAGCTTACTTTAGCCTAGCCTACTCTATCCTACTCTAACCTAGTCTACTTTTCCCTAGCCTAGACTAACCTAGCCTACTCTACCCTACTAGTGTATTGTAGCCTACAAAACTACTCTAGTGTAGACTAGCCTAGTTTATCCTATCCTATTCTACTCTTACTCTAGCCTAGCCTAGTTTATTGTGTCTTATTCTACTCTTACTGTAGCCTAGCCTAATCTACTCTATCATACTCTAGCCCAACTTAGTCTACTCTAGCCTAGCTTATTTTGATCTAACCTACTCTACCCTAGCCCATCCTACTTTAGCCTACTCTGGCCTAGCCAACCTTAGCCTACTCTATCGTATCCTCAGCTATCCTAGCCTGCTCTAGCCTATTCTATCCTAAGCTAGCCTAGCCTAGAAATATAGCGAAATTACGTGGCACATCACATTACGCTAGTGCAAAAAACAAATTACAAAGTTTAAGCATACATGTACATGAAACTAAACTACAATGATTTAATGTATGGATGGAATAATCTGAATAGAATGGATAGAATGGAATAGAGAATGGATGGGTGGGGAAGAAAGATTCATGATCAATAGAAAAACAGTAGATGAGGGTTATTTTAGTCATGGTGGGTTTCTCATTTAAGGCGAAGAGGAGGATTCCCATTATTTTCTTCATTTTTCTATTGGAAGAGATGTTATTTTCGAAATCCCAAGTGTGGAGAACTAAGAATTGGTTATCAATATATATAATGTTATCAATTTATTAATAGGCGATGCCTTATATGTTAACGAATATACTACCTTGGCATTAATAAATAGATAACATTGATAACTCTTAGAACATGGGTTAAAAAGAAGCTATTAACAAACATTGATCAACAAAAAGACAAGAGATGAGGGTTTACCATTTCTTTGTTTTTCGATTTCAGTTTGTTGACAGCAAGGAAGAGATGTTACCTTTGAAATCCCAAGGGTGGAGTACTGAACTATATATTATCTCTGTTAGATTTTAACAAATACAAAATGCAATGAGTAACATATATTGCCTTGATGACATCGTATATATTGATAGCTTTGAGACAATGATAAGAAAGAAGTTACTAACAGACATTGATCGCTATAAAGAATGTAGTTGACCAGAAGTCAGCCACGCAGGACTTGCACTCTTCAGCCAATTCGCCACTATTTGGGGTATTGTCAAAAATTTCTAATTAGATAATATGCTAGAGCTGCGGCTGTAGCGATAAGCGATAAACCCAACATAGGAAAAAAATTTCAACTAGTCATTCCCTACTCATACACAACATAGGACAAAAATTTCAAGCAATCATTCCCTACTCATAATCATATAAGCATGTGCTTTCGAGCAGGAAGAAGGAATAATAAATGGATGCATTGAGCATGCATGTTGAAGGTTTAAAACAAGAGAAAGCAGAATCAAAATAGATTACTGGATGTCTAGAGGTCAAAATTGAGTTCAAGCATTCCATATGGTATTCCCTAATTACTAGGGCCATTCAAGTTCTCCATTGGGCAAGTGAGTGGTCGATCTGGTTAAACTCGTGGAGTTCTTTGCTTTCTACAAAAAACAAACTAAAGGCTCGGTTGATTCTATGGGTAATCAACAACTGACGTTGATTTCTTGGATTTATTGCCCTGAGGTACTAAAATGTATTGAATACTAGATTGCAAATAGTTAGTTCCACTCATGTGCTACTTCCCATGGTGAATAAATACATTCTGCCCTATAATCTCTCATAATACAATAAATGCCACCTTTTTCACCAAAACTTATTTAATTAAAAGAAAAACAAAAATTATTTAATTAAAAGAAGAACAAAAATTATCTAATAAAATGCCCCCTCAAAATTCATGTTTATGAAATATTCACATTTATGAGAGAAAAATGAAATATTCATGTTTATGAGATTTCTTTTCTTTATTCAATAATAAACCTGAGATATAATTGATGATAAAAAGAATATTCATGTTTAAGGGATTTCTTTCCTTTATTCAATAATACTTCAAACCTCAGATATAATTGATGGTAAAAAGACAGAAAACCCAATGAAAGAAAATAGGGAAATTGTTAGGGCAGAAACTGAGAGGGTATTGAACTGAGGCGATTTAGGCAACTACCACTTTATGAATGAGTTTAATGTTTTCAATATTATCAGTGTATAATTATAGTGTTTGTTAATTGGACTTAGTTTGTTCATTAATTGTTATTGATTTACAAAGTGAATATAATAATATCAAGAAGAAATCTAAAATAAATACATTATCATAGTCTGAAAATTTTAAAAATGGTTTAAATCACAAATAATTTTGAAGAAAACCACTTTATGGTTAAATAACTAATAAATTTTAATTTAGAAGATTAAATGGAAATGGAGAATAATGTTGAGGAACACTAAATAAATACATCATATATTTAACTAAATAAATATTTAAATATGTTTTAATTAGTAACTAATTTTATTTTATAATTATGATATCTAACCAAAATTGCAATTAAAATAACAAAAAAAACTAACTAAACCTTCTTTATTTAACCATTCTTAAATTAGTCATATAACTTTTTTTTATAACTATTATTACGCTTTATTTAACCATTCTTAAATTAGCCATGTAACTTTTTTTTATAACTATCCTTTCAAACCTAAAGCTAAAATGGCAAAGGAAAAAAATAAAAAAATTAGCAAAGAAATAATTCATGAATCTACCTAGAATAAGCAGAGCATTTGGGAAAGCAAGCTGGTCCATGCCAACAGGGAGCTGAATAGAGGCACAAATGAACAGACTGTCAAAATAAAAAGTAGAAAGGTTACGACATTTATGTAACAAAACAAATTAATATAAATTACTGAAACTAAAACGAAAAAAAACTGTGACCGGAACTTCACCATGAAAACACATTTATTTACAAACTACCTAGCAGTGAGTGTTAGGGACTCGGTCTCCTTCCATTTGAAGTTGGGAAGATGTTTGCACCAGCGGTGGATGATCTATACTGCCTCCTCCCCTCTCACATACATACGACATGACAGATTTTGTACAGCCAAAGACTCACTCTTATGACAGGCTCTGACTTAGACTCTCTCGCACCAGACTGAGATTCACGCATACACACAAGCATATACTGTGACACTAGACTCAAATGCCCAAGCACGCATACTAATTTGGCGATTCGGCGGATGTTTTTGGTAGCTTTTAAAGCAATTAACTCCAACGTGTCACTGCGGCTTTTCTCATTCGCCCTCTTTCCCACAGGCCAGTTTATAAGCGCATCACCACTTGTGTATTCAAAATAACAAATTCCTCTGTGTATTAAATTTGGGGAATTGAGAATCGAATTAGAGATGAGGAGAGCCCAGGAAGAAGAGGGCCAGGTGCGGGGTGCCAATGGCCATAATGCCCAGATTCAAAACTTTTTCCATTATTATTTCTGTATCTGCCGATTTAGCAGCTTTAGATTTTAGAAACTTGCATCATATGCATAATGAAAAAACAACCCAAAAAGAAAGAAACTGTTATTTTTGAAATGGAAGTTTCTCACAATTTAAATTTTAATCCCCAAATTCAACATTTTTAAAATTTTAATTCTAAAAAAAATGAAATTTAAAAAAAAGGTTAGCCCTTCTTAAAAAATTTTAAAATATTATTCAAATTTCGTTTTTAAATGTCAAAAATCATATTTTAATTTTTTTTGACTTGTAAAAATCTCTCCTTACTTCTCTGAAGTGCCAGAGACCCTTTGAAGGGCTCTGACGTGTTCAATTTTCAACCCCTGAAATGTCGAGTCACATTTATTTCAATCAACCGGGGAAGATCGCCAAGGTGGCACACGGTGTCGAGTCACATTTATTTCAATCAACCGGGCTAGATCGCCAAGGTGGCACACGGTCTCTTGATGCTGGGCACACCATGGGTGTCGAGTCACATTTATTTCCATCAACTGGGGTATATCGCTGAGGTGGCACACGTTCTCTAGATTCTTTGTACACTATCCCAGGCGATGTTCCAATGCCAGATGGTGGACATGCAACCCTTGATTTGCATGGTGTCAATCATGAAGGCTTTGAACAATGATCCAGGCATCGGTAACATTCTATCAGGACTACCATCCCACCACCTGCTTTGGTTTTTGACCATGAAGTATTGATTGACCGTATAACCAGTTTGCAGAAGTGTGATCTCATCAGTGGGTGGCATTTTGCGAAGCTAAGTGATTCTGATATGTGAATTTGGGTGGACAAAAAATGGAAAACCATTTTGGGCACATGTCAACTTGTGTGGTTGCTGCAGGGTTGGTACAACTTTCATTTTCTCATCCAGGATGATTTTTTCAAAATCAAGGCCATTCCATGGATTAATGGAAGAAGTTTTTTGGCGCTTCATTCCTAGTATATTAGGTTTAACCCTCTTAACAATATGCCATAGAACAATCTTATTTGGGTTAAACTCCTCGGGTTTCCAATTGAATTTTGGACAAAGCAAGTTTTCATGGACATTGGAAATGCTATCAGTAAGTTTGTATATGTTGATCCACATGTTTGGGGGCTCCAAACAAAAGAGTCGCCTGGATATTGATAGACAAGGAATTTCAGGGTGGCTTTTTGGATCACATTGAATTGCATTGGGGCGAGATTCACTTATCTCATCATCTCGACTTATGAGGAGTATGTTTCATATGCTCAAATTGCCACCATACTAGGCACCTCCTGTCTCATTGCCCTCACTAATTGGGTGGCCGACATCAATCTCATGGTTGGAATTGTTTTGGTGCGTCGGAGCAATCACAATATGGCGATGGTCCTCCTAGCCAAAATGGTGTGGTGCAACAACATGCGGATGATTCACGGCTAAATATAGGTATTTTACATGGTCCCTTTTCTATACGTCCCCCTGTTAACAGTTCCTCAAATTATGGCTCCTCGCCCATCATTGTTCCATCATCCCCATTATCTTTTGTGAAGTCAGACATCCATATCACAAATATTCCATCCCCATGTATTCGAAATGCCCCTTCAAGAATCACTCCTCCCTCTCATGACATCCTGGCCCCTTATTCATCACATGAAGTTCCCTAAACCTCTCATATTACCTATGTACCTACTCCATCAGCCTCACATTTTCCACAACGGTCACAGGGGCCTAGACATAGCCTTACTCTACCAAACTCACCACTTGTCTCCCCAACAAAATCTATTGGTAGTGATCTAGACTTTATCCTTCAGAGAAAGACCTTGGACTTACACTCTCTCACTATACATAAACCACCTGACTCCTCTTATCCCCACATCATCCCTACCTCTGTCAGTAATACAACTATCCAATGAAAGAAAAATTGTTGGAGTTGACATTTCCTGGGATGACCTAGACCAATCCCTCTTAATTTCCCTATTGACCGATTCCTTATTGATGTTGCTATTGATGAAATACCTTCTTCTCAGGCCCTTAGAGCATGAATGCTCACAAAGGGGTTATCATGACTTTCATCCTTTCTCTCAACATTCAAGGATTGGGGGCTGCCCTGAAATTTCTGACCCTCTAGCAACTTTTTCTCTTTGTTCATCCTTACATTATTCTCTTATAGGAAACCATGGATTATGTTCCTGATGTGATCTAATATATCTGGAAAATGTTCTAGGATTGGGATATAGTTGCCATGACTGCTACTGGTCTATCTGGTGGTCCTGTGGCCCTATGGGACCCTCGATGGGTTAAGGTTAAGTCCTTCTCATGTTTTGTTGGTATCCAGCTTGAAGGACATATTCATTGTCTAAACGGGCGTATCCACAGTCTTGATATGTATGCCCCATATAAGAATAGGGTTATTTTTTGGGATAAGTTGTTTTCATTTGGGATAATGGAGTTGGTATCACTCATCATTGTGGGAGACTTAAATTATACTACTAGCTTGGATGAAGTCTGGGGTCAGTCCAAGAAAATTAACCCATTGGCGGGGTTGATCTGTGACACGATTATGGATCACAATTTTGTTGATATATGCCCTAAAAAGATGATTCCTAGATGGGACAATGGCAAAGTGGGGTTGGCATATGTTGCAAAGCGGCTAGATTGGTTTTTATTACATGAATAGGTGGTGGAACGTTTTGGAGAAGTACATGCACAGGTTATCAACAAATTTTTATTTGATCATTAGCCCATTATTTTACAATGGAGGAGGGTGGATTTTAGATATGGGTTTCCTTCTAAGTTCAACAGGATTTGGCTGAATGATCCAGATTTCAATGCATTGGTGCATTCTATATGGACCTGTGACAATGGTCGGGGGTCATCTCCCATGGTGCACATCCTGGATAAGCTAGGAGTCATTCATGGGGAGGTAAAATCATGGCACAAACAGAAGACGCACCAATTTCATAAGGAATTGCACGATATACAACATGAACTGGATGCTCTTCATCCCAAACTAAATACACACTGTCTAGTTCATTCTACTCTGAATCGTATTCACGAATTAGAACTCAAAAAGAAGTAGATTCTATCTATCAAAGAAACATCCTAGTGCCTGAAGAGCAGAGCCTTATGGACTAGAGAAGGGGACCGAAACACTAAATTTTATCATCAATTTGCAAACCACCAGTGGAAAATAAATTATATCTGGGAGATTATTGATGCTGACGGACAATGTTTTCAGTTATAGGGGGGATATTTGTAATGTTGTTGTCTCACATTTCGAGAAGTCTTATGGCCATAATTAGGGTTTAGAAGCATGGGATCTATTATGGGGTGTGGATCTTTATCCCACCATGTTTGATGCTGATACAAATTGTAAATTGTTTAAAGTGGTCTTTGAAAGTGAGCTTCTTGAGGTTTTAAAATCCTTTAGGGGCAACAAGTATCCAAGCCTGAACTGGTGGATGGTGGAGCTTTTTACTCATTTCTTTGACCTCTTTAAAAGTGAACTCCTTGACATGGCGGAGGAGTCGATGGTCACAGGGGACATTCATAAGCATATAAATTCCACTTATATTGCTCTCACTCTGAAGCGGTGCCCATCTGCCATTTTCTCAGATTACCGGCCCATATCACTTTGTAATCTTATCTACAAAGTCATATAAAAAACTATTGCTAATCGTATGAGGAGTACATTGTTGAGCTATATTTACCCAGAACAATTTAGTTTTCTTTGGGACAGACAAATTCATGATGTTGTTGCTATCACCCAAGAATGTATGCATTCGATTCACACAAAGCATCTAAATGTCGCCATTTTGATGGTGGATTTACAGAAAGCTTATGACTGTCTAGACTGGGGATACCTCGACTAGTTCTTCATAAAATTGGTTTACAACCCAGATGCGTGGCATGGATAATGGCATGCGTTTCAAATGTAAATTATGTTGTGATCATCAACGGATATCCAACACATTTATTCAGGACTGATCGAGGGCTTCACTAGGGATGCTCACTTTCCCCACTCTTATTTATCTTGGCAATGGATGGGTTGAGTCTGCAAATAAATAAAGTGGTGTTGGATGGACAATTTCTAGCACTGCACATGGTGAATGACATCAAAATTTCACATGGTTTCTTCGTTGATGATGTGCTTATTATGGGTATGTTAAACCGATTTGCATCGATGACTCTTTTTCATGTTTTTACTAAATTTGCTAAAGCCACTAGATTATATATGAATGTATAAAAGATTATTATTTATCACGACATATGTGATATGGAGGTTATTGCTTATATTAAAAGCCTATTTGGGATAGATATGGAGAATATGATGAGTGGTATGAAATATCTTAGCTATCATATCAAACCATGTAGCTACAGGATCGTCGATTGGCAATGGCTCGTGGACCATTTCTATAAAAGGATTTCTGGATGGGAATTTATTTGCCTATCTCTCGGAGGTCACATACTCCTAATACATGTTCTTCTCTCGCAATTGGGGATATACTGGGCTCACCTATTTCATATCCCCCACTCTGTTATAAACAATCTAAATAGAATTATGGCCAACTTCATCTCGGCAGGTAGCAGTCAACAAAATAAATTTCATTTGGTCAAGATGTCCCACATTACACTTCTAAAGCATATGGGGGGATGGGGGATTTTGAATATTTGACGTTTTGGATGGTCTTTACTACTGAAATCATTATGGAGGGGAATTTTCGATGTTGGTATTTGGGGTAAGATGATTAGATATAAATACCAAAAGGGGCATGGTTCTCTATTTTTGTACTGCATAGGAAGTATAGGTATCACGACAGGCTCGACAATCTAGGTTATTTTCCAAAAGACACGTAATTTTTTTACAATATCTTGCTTGGTCTATGGGGTTGGGTCACATAATCCTCATTGGCGTTGATCACATTCTGGGTGCTAAAGTGGAATGCAACATATCAGAAGAGTTCATTCAATGCTTAAATGGTCACGGTATATACATTTGGAGTCAAATATTATCCACTTGGTGAGGTCCTTGTCTTTCTTGGAAAAGCGCACAAGAGTTGGGACTAGATGGGAAATCAGCGCTTGAGTGGAACCGGATATGTGCCAGCATGAAACTACTTTGTATATGTAGTGAAGGGAATTGTGATCAACTTGTCTAGATGGGAAAGATGAAAGGTGGGGAATATCATGGTTGCCGATATATATAACACCCTCTATGGCAGGGAGATTTTGCCTGGGGGTATTCCTTTATTTTATGCCTTCTAGAAGACTAAAATTCCCATCAAAATCATCCTTTTTTCTGGCTGGTTTACGAAATTAAAAATCTCACTTGGGAAAATCTACAAAAGAGACAATAGCATGGACCTAGTATTTGTGAAATTTGCAGAATGGCATTGGAAAACAACAATCGTATGTTTCTCAATTGTCTCTTCATGGTTCAGGTATGGGAAAAATTGGTAAATTATTTTGGTTTTCCTTATAATCATTTTGACAACATTGTGGATTGTATGAAATGGTGGAGTACATAGAAGCTAACATGGAGGATTATTCCCCCAAATCGTTTTTGGGAAATATGGAAATGGGAGAACAAATACATATTTGAAAACTCAATAGATAATTTCATGATGGTATATGAATGCACAGTATCATGTCACTCTATGATTACTTCACTTGATACTAGAAACAAAAAAGAACAATGCAAGCGAACAAACCTAGAGCTGGTGTTTCCGATAAGATGGCGTGGCACAAAGAAACACTTGTGGATGTGGCTTTTGGATAGCTATATCCAAACAACTGGAATACAAGATTCACTGGAATGCGGGAAGCGGCACAAATACAAGGCCTGAAGCAATGGCCCTTTGGGGCCTTAAATGGTTCACAAACTTCCTCAATATCCTTGACATCCATATTTTTGGGAACTCCAAGATTATTATTGGTCATGTCAATGGATGTTCAAAAATCAGCCAACAATTGCTCTTTGGATGGCTATAGAAAATCGACAATCTATGGACATCTTTAAGTAATTCAACAATTATGCACATCTGAAGAAAACACAACCAACTAGCAGATGAACTTTCAAACAGGGGTCTTGAGGAAAACCTAGTGGTATGCACATTGAAATCAATTTGGGAGACAATTCACTAGATGTTGGGGAATTTCCATTTCCTCGTAATTTTTGTGGTTTCTTTTTTGTATACTTGTGTCTATCTTTTACTTTTTTGTATCTCAGGCGTCATAGTCCACATATATGTGATTATTTATAAATAATGTAGAGTACTATGGATCACTTTGCATATCCTCATTCACTGCACGGCTAGATGACTTACAACTTTTTCATCCATTTCACTAGATTTGCACCCTATTTTGTATGGCTAAACTACATTTAGGCCATAATTTGATATATGGCTACACTACATTTAGGCCATAATTTGATATATGATGCATATAGTGCTATCTGTTTTTTAATGAGAAACATGCTTACTTACCTAAATTGAAATATGTTGATATTCGATATAGATGTGTGTTGACAAAAACATATTTTGATCTCATATGATAATGCATTACACTTTTTTCTTACGGGAAAAAAATGACACCACGAGGAAGCCTATCGGGCAGCTGCACTATTGCATGCATATTGTACGGGAAGGAAAATGCTGCTATCACCTGCACTGTGATGAAGTACACCTTTTTCCAGCTAAATAGAGCATTACAAAACCTATATGTAACAAGCAGACATGCAGATTGTAATTTTTATTTAATTAAATAAAAAAAATAAAATAATTCTTTTAATTATTTTGAAAGCATAACGGCCATGCATCCTGTGAGATAAGATATTAGATTTCAGATGCATGCCTTACACGTCTCTAAAGAAGAGTTAGATGCATGCGTTACACATCTCTAAAGAATTAGGTTTCCAAATATTTGAATATATTTTCTTAGGGAAACAACTTCATTATTTTTAAAAGACCATATAGATAACAAGCAATGGTGATATTACGTTGTATTTTCAACTTCAATATATAATAAATTTATTTATATTTTTTATTTTATTTTAATCGCAACATGGGCCATATAGAGACAGTTGAGTTCACGCCCGAGCCCCCACTGCCAAGGAACATGTATTTATTGGGTCATGCTGCGCAATTCATCTGTAGTTCTCTCATTTCTGAAACTTCTCTTAGATCTTCCGTGCTTCTTGATTACAGCTTATGCACTATATAAAGCTTTGGTAAGTCTCTATGTCTACACTGTAGTAGACAGCAACAAAAATCTAATATTCTAGTTACTCAGGGCGAAGATTCTCTTTACATAATGTCAAACTGAGAGTTAATGGACATTAAGAGCAGTTGTCAGCGATGGGATTGATAGCTTGCATATAAAATTTTAAAATCTATAACATGTAAGAAAAAGCAAAAAAAATAATAATGGATATCACAAAAAAGAAAAGTACTTTTTAAAGTCATCCATTTTAAAATTAAAATCTTCTGTAATTAAATTTTAAAATTTAGCGTTCAGATGTAACAAAAAAAATCACCAATCTTATTTAATCACCAAAAATCAAAGTTATGAATAATATGCATTAGTTAATAAAATTCATTTAAATTACAAATTTTATTCAAATTAACACATTTCATTAAACTTCTTCAGTCTCCTGTCAAATCGGCAGGGCCTACCATTGCTTGCAACTCTTGTTTATGCCAATAACAGCATCAACAGATATCTTGCAATATGCCTTGATATGTATCCATTATTTACTATAATGGAAAATATACTCTACTAAATCTGAAAATATATTCAGTATAAGCATTTTATTTTTATATTTCATTTAACAGATATCACATTCGGTAGAGGCGTACAAACAAGAGAAACGATAATGAAGAAGAGTTAGCTTCAGCCATATAGCAGGGGTTATCCTTACGTGGATTGCAGGCCTTTATTTATTTGAAAGAAAACAGTACGTGAGCTCAGGTTGCTTCTCTCTCATGGCTGATAGGTAGGGTGGTCATAAACTGGATATATCTCGAAGCGCACTGCGCAACTTCCCAGATACATTTGAGCCCCAACCTGTGAAGAGCAACACTGATTCATGGCCGTAATCGCTTCTTTCAAACAAACACCACAGTCAGGTCCTGAAAGACTCCTTAAGCACATTTCCAATCCATAAATGGTGACTGAAGAATTCACCGCCAACGATCCTGTGGCGAATCGATTGACTGCTAAGGGAGCATTGCCAGAAAGAGTCTTCATAAGATTCCCTAGAGTCTGATTGAAGCCTTCAATATCACCGTTGCTCTTGACATTCTCAAGAGCAGCGGCCTCAACGGTATCGAGAACAGAGGCGAAACTGTAATTCTCATAACGAATGAAACAGAATTCCAGCTGAATCCGAGCTCCAATGGCATTAGGGCAGTCTTGATAAGCCATCTGCGAGGCTTTAGCGGAACACTTTTGGCAGTCCCGCTGAGAGATGTCGGGCCGGCATTGTAGAAGGCCGTTCACTCCTCCATAAGAATATGTCGCGAATCCGCCTCGTGGGGCCGCGGCCCTCACCAGGTACTCCAATACGGCGTTCACGTTCCTTTCATACGCACTGCCATTGTTGTATTTGTTTACGTTGCAGAGCCCGTAAATGAACGGATCGGATTTCGAAAGGGCAGCTGAAACGGAAATTACATTAAGGTGGAGCAGTCCAAGTAAGAAGAATGCCATGAAACAGCAACGCCATATTATCACGCTTTCCATCTTTCCCATTTCCCAATAACTATAGTGAATAAAATGCTCTGTAATATTATTCGCCTTCTTGTGAATCTATCCAAGCTTGGGCAAATAATTTATAGATGGAGAATGTTATCCGCAGGCAAGGACGGCAAGGCAATTAGTGGTGGATATTGACAAAATTTCATTAAGTCAACTTCTAGAATAATGGCGAACAGCTGTTATGATGGTATTGGCGTGGACCGGATCTGATCAGATCAGTGGAATCCGTATGCGCAGTGGTTAATTATGGTTGGCGTCTCCGATTTATTGGACTTTTGATGAGGTCGAAACAAGGGAGTGAACAAGTCGTAAGAACTACGGCTTTGAATGCGTCTCTGTTGGCGTGGGCAGAGGCATATCATAATAGGCCGCTGAATATAAAACTAAATTAGGAATGAGTAAGAAACCGTGTTCAGGTGATAACCAACGTCGTCTGCTCTTAGACGGAGTCCTTCATCACCATCCACTTTTTTCAATCGCTGCAGCAGCTTTCATAGTCCTGCACAGGGTTGTATGGATTAAGGGATCTGATTTGTGGGATCAAACTTTCACATAACCGCTGAACCACAGCCTAAGGAAGATTAATTACCTATTTTGGGTTTTAGTATTCATTTAATTTTTAAATTTAAAGAGATTTAAGAATATAATTACTTCTTAAAACATTAAACTACAAAAAAAATGTTCCTTGATCCAGGTTAAGACCGTCCCTATGAGAACATTTTAATATAAAATGCTTATTCTTTCCTGATAGAACATTCTAATATAAAATGCTTATTCTTTGGCCAATAAAAGGTCTAAACTCCAATCCTAATCTAACTCAAAGAAAGAAGAAACATTTACTTTATCTAACTCAAAGATCTAACTCAAAGAAAGAAGAAACATTATAAGTAAATGTGGTTAATATAAGTTAAAGATTTATGATTAATGTGATTATTATTATGCTTAATTATTATTATTATTATTAATTAATATTAGTTAATTAAATAATAAAAACTATTAATTAATAATATTGGTTATAAATTAAATAATAATAGTAATTAAATAAATATTGAGCAGTCTGCATACAATTATTTCTCATTCTCGTGATGTCCAAACAAATAGAGCAATCAGTGAGCTAAACTATGCCAATAAAAATACAAATATCTACTTGAGATTTCAATGTTACATGATGAATACATTTTGTCCAACATCATTTTCCATCTTTGCTATTTACTGCGTAACCACATCAGGACCTTCTGTATTTGTCAAAAATATCATAAGGTATAAATTTCATTAGCAAGATTTTGTCGGTCTTCCCTGAAGTGGAATGCACAAATAAGTTAATCACTGTGAAGTAAATTTCATAAAATTGATCTTGGCATACCTTAGAGATGTAGCCTTTGCGAAAGGCCCTTTAAAGTTGAGACTTCTACATTCATCATAGATGGAGGCTCTTGTGTAGCACCATATACAAATACTTTTGTATAATTATTGGGAGAATTAAATTCAACATGGAAAGCATGAATAGAAACATGGAGAAGCACATAACCCCAATCACAAAAATAGTTGGACAATTTTATAAACAAAAACAAAACTTTATATATCTAAATTGTAGCAAGAGCATCCAGATATGAAATACATATGATTTAAAAGAAGAAATATGCATTCCTATTTATGACATAAAATATCATGGGTGCAGAGACATTCCATAATGCATTGAAAAACCTCAACACTTCATCCTGGGGAGGTGTCCCTTGTGTTCACTCTCCATACAAGAAGATGATGTAAACCATTTGTTTATCCTCAACACAAATCTAACCTAGGATTCTTTTATACAAAAAATTGCCTCTCCCTAGCTCTTTGTAAATCTTGATCTCAAAGTAGTCTCTTAAATCCTCAAAGCCAATATACTATTGTTTCACCATCTTGGTGAAATCATTGGGAATGTGGATCCAAAAGTATGGCTGGAAACTCTCATCATAGTATATAGTATCGATGCCATCACTTCATAAATGAGCATATGACATCTATATCTTTCTGCACTTGAAGGTCTTTTCCTTATCTGTAAACCATGGGCCTCTCTGTTAGAATACTCACCATCATCTTTAGCCCCCTCGCTTATATTCACACATAGAAATGCCATTGCACTAACATATACCTCACCTTGTATGCACTTTTGGATGATGCGTAGTCACCCAAACACTGAAAAATCCCAGTACGCTAGAGCCCAAATAGAGAAGACAACTACCTAATTGAACAAACTAGATAAAAGTATTTAAGATCAGAAGAACATATTGATGGAAATGAATGGCTGTTACTTTTTGAATATAGTCTTGTCATAGAGATGCTCAATCTAGAGAAATAGAGGAGTTGATAGGAGATGTCTAATTTTAAAAGATTTTTTTAAGCAGATAGGCTTTGTCTATATTGGAATTTGGGTGCATGAATTATAATTCTTTAAAATATTACAAATTATAGATGATACATGATCCAAGAGTTTGAAAAATAGTTTTTTACTTTCAAAGCTCCAATCATGTCTTGGCTTTATAAATTATTATGTTTACAAATGGAAAATAATTATTTAGAGAATTACAATGGTCTTTGATTTACAAATTCATATCATTACAAATAGCAAATAATTATTTTGAGAGTTAAAATTATTTAACAATTTAGATGTGCTTAAAAAATTCAAGAATTTGAAAAATGCAAAATAAGTGTCTTTTTAGTGGCTTCTTTTCATCCATTAGAATGAATTTTTTTTTATCCACTGGAATAGGATTGCAAGGATGCGTAAAGTATTGTCTTTGATTTACAAATTCATATCATTACAAATAGCAAATAATTATTTTGAGAGTTACAATTATTTAACAATTTATATGTGCTTAAAAAATTCAAGAATTTGAAAAATGCAAAATAAGTGTCTTTTTAGTGGCTTCTTTTCATCCATTAGAATGAATTTCTTTTTATCCACTGGAATAGGATTGCAAGGATGCGTAAAGTATTGTCATTTCTAGATGCTGAAATTTTCCCTCACAATGTGGAAACTTACATAATCAAATGTTTTATGGTAAAAGCATTGCCTAAGGATATAGAAAGATAGTTTTATAGTGACAACCAAATCTCTTACCCTTGGAGCTTACTATGTGTCTCTTGAAGAAATATATCTAGTAAGCTATTTGCACTATTGGTATTGCATTATACTAAGAACCACACTTGCCTTTTCTTAGAAAACCCTCCTCGTTTTATATTTTCATGTTGATTTGTATCACACTAATGGAGATTTTTACTTGGCTTCTTGGAGAATTGGAACGTCTTGAGGGCATACATATTCATAGAGCCCTTTCTCTTCATGGCATTCGATCACTTGATGGATGTTCTTGGTTTCAATGTGTCTGGTTTCTCTTGGCACCTACTTGGATATAGACCTTTTTGAAATCAATCAGCTGCATCTTTGGGGCATTGACTGTAGAGAAGAGAAACAATACATGGCCTCTATCTATGTTACCAACGTTATTACATCAACATCAACTTGCAGGGACATGTTCTCGCATTTACTATTAGTCATGTTGGCAGCCTCAAAAGATTCTGGTTCTGTGGGAGAACATTTGTAATTTCCATCGAGAGGAATAAAGATGAGTTTGGTTACATGGACTACAGTGATGTTGAAGCTTGGACTACAATGATGTTGAAGTTTGTGTAGCTCATTCCATCTCTGAAAGCGAAGACAATTTGTCTTGTATATAATTTGTAAGTCCTACCAAGTTCTGTCAGGGTAACATGTTGTAGGATCTACGCTCATTGTCTTCTTGGTCATGTTAACATTGACAACAAACTATTTAGATAGCCACATTTTTTTTAACAAAAAATTACTATTTTAATTTAAATATTGATAATTATTAAGTGAATAGTAAACATTTAATCTCCATAGAATATTTTACCTTCAATAGTTCTTTATATGTCATTGTTCTTCTCAAATTTAGACTTTATGACGTTTCATTTTCAAAGTTTGATGCAATTACTAGTTTTATTTATTTTAAATTTATTAAATTAATTACTTATTTAATTTATATAACTATCTTAGTTATAACAAATATATATACCATATTTTTATTATAATATATTTTTATTATATCTCTATAACTAGCATTCAACACTAAACCAAATTCTTTTTATAACTATGCTAAACAATCATATACATTTAATTATAATTTTAATATTCTATTAAATTTACAAAATGATATAAGATGAAAAACTTTCCTATTGAAATAATACTTCCACACATATTGTGCTAACCACATATACTATAGTAAAATAAATACAAGTGAACTAATTATTTACAAGTACTTTCATGTTGGAACAAGGGCAACTGTGTAGCAGTAGTCCCTCTCGTATTGCCAATAAACACTAAACCATTATAAAATGAGTATTTAGGAGTTTGGAATAATTTTGTGCTTAGTTTCGCACAATGTCAATAAACGTTTTATGAAATTGCAGTCACCGAAATTGCTTGAAATATGTAGTCACTCATGTGTATAGAAACAAACAATATTCAAAACTATGTACATAGAATTAAACAGTATGCAAAACTTGAACTACAAATAGCTTTAAGTAAACAATAAGGGCCACTCACTGAAATATTGATTTGCACAACAAAGAAGTGTAAGCAACAATGCATTCCCTTGATAATGAAAGAAAAATTGAGCGTTTTAACGTTGACTAACATCATAATATTGAAACTCCTAAAAGGTCAAGGATGTAGAGCATGTTAAGAACGTGGCATGATAATCATTATTTAATTAAATTAAATAATATAAGATGGATGATTAATGAGACTTCATGTTACATATGTCGTTATTTGTTCCCATATGCATGACTAACATGTGTTGGTGGTTTTGTAAAATTTGCTTTGCTTTTTTCCTTTCCTCCCACTCTGGACCATCATGTCTATATCCTCCATAGATGGCCAGTTCTATGTTCCTCACAACTATAAGTGTCACTAAAGTTGGAAATTATTAATTCCTACTTGTCTATGGTTACAATTCTCCATTTGAGGAGTTTGTTCCTACATTATAGGGATTTAGTTTTCTCTAGTTTAGTGTGTGGTTGAGAGAATCTCTCAACCACACTACTATACGTCTAAGATAGCTTTCCTATCTTGAGACTATTGATTGTATAAATATCTTGTAATTTCCTCATTATTGATCATTAGAATATATTATTTGATTGAGCTAATTTTATCTTGGTATCAGAGCCTGAGGGCCTAGCCCCTCGTGGGCTGGGCTGCTCCTGGGCTGAAGAGAATAAAAAGTTTTGTGAATATTTGTTTGTCCATAGCTGGTGGAGAGCAGAGCTATCGATCTAAACATCTCCGCTTCGGTCGTGTGGATGATGCGGCCACGAGCAAGGGCGCGCCAGGCAAAGGAGGACATGAGAATCATCATTCCTGAGGAAACCATGCTTTGCCTATGTGATTCTTGCGAGGAGTCTGATAGTGATCGGGATCTCTAGCGGTGGCCAACTCCAACCGAGGACCGCTGCGGTGGAAATCCGTCAGGGAAAGACCAGCAACCGTTTGATGAGAGTTTGATCTTGGGTGTTGGGGGTTTTGGAAAAGTCTATAAGGGGCAACTTGAAGATGGAACTAATGTAGCTGTGAAACGAGGTAATTCCAACTCTCAACAAGGTTTTACAGAATTTCAGACAGAAATTCAAATGTTATCCAAGCTTCAACAGTGGGAACAATCCGCTTTTGTTCAAGGAGTATTTGATCAATGTGACTTCTGGTAGGTTGTCATTGTTGTTTTCTGCAGTGAATAATTCGATTGCTTTTGTGAATGCAATCGAGGTTGTTTTTGCCCCAGATGAATTGACTTCTAGCAAGGCTTTGGACGTTGACACCCTTAAAGAATTTAATGGGATCTCTGATTATGCATTAGAAACTGCATACAGGATCAGAATGGGTGGACCCATTATTCATTCTGTGAATGATACGCTGTGGAGAACATGGGAGAGTGATGATAGATACTTGTCTGTGAGATCTGTTGCTCAGAGTTTCAGGGTTGATCCTGAGACAATCAGGTATTCTGATTCTAAGGTTTCGCCCAATATTGCACCCAATTCGGTTTATGCCACAGCTAATTTTATCTTGAATTCTAACAAAATAACTTTGCCTACATTGAGTTAGCTAGGCTCAATAAGGCCAATAATATTTAAACATGCTTCCAAGAGAATTCAACATAAACTCTTCAAATTTAATTTCTCTATCTTTGCCCAAAGATGATTATTTCCCAAAAGACAACAACTATTTAGAGTCAAGAAATATCATGAATCATAACCAGTGATCTGCAATTGGCCGCCTGCTCGGCACACACCACCGGGGGCTGGGATCCACCACCACCGAGGAAGGACAAGAATCCGACCGTGGGATCCTGCTCGTCCAAACCAAAAGGCACCCACCGTGTGCACAAACGATCCCCAATCCAACCATAAGAGCCGAGATCAACATTGACCCAACGTTCGTCAAGGCGCTCTGGATGCCACAGCCGAAGTGATGGGAGATGCTGAGATATCTGCCTTTTTTTTTGCTTGATTTCTGTTGGAGATGGCTCCAAGAGATGAGCTGTAGAACTGTGGAAGAGGAGTCGGTCAGACTACGGCCAAAGAAGTGCATTTCAGAGGTGTGAGGAGGCCTTAGGGTCGATTCGCGGCGGAGATCCGAAATCCCGGGTTTGGCTCTGTACTTTTGATATGGCAGAAGAAGCCGCGAGGGCTTATGATAATGCATCTCCCAGGAATCAATGGCACGACGTGGAGGAAGATGAGGAGGCGGCTGCATCCGGGCGGATTCGCAAACGGGACCCTCGGCTTACCATGCAATTCCGCGTCAAGAAAACGCAATTTCATATTACCAATGATGTCTCCACTCTGAAGGAATCTCATAGACTTGCTGCTTTTGCTTCGATTACAAAACTTTCATCGTCACACTTCTCAATTCCGACCGTTGAGGCCCAGAGTCATCCCAATTTTCGGCGATTTTAAAGCTCGAATGATACTCCACGATGATGAGGGGCCTGCACTGGAAGATGCTCACCGCGTTCATTATTTCAAAACGTAACCTGTGACCTCATATCAGAACGTTGGCAATGATTTATTATATTTATAGTGCGCTCTCACCCATGGTTCTGTTCACTGTACAAAAGCTTCTTTTGAACCAGCATTTTATCATTCCATGTCCGGTCTTGTGGTCTCTTCTGTGTAATCACTGTCACAGCAAATATTATTTAGTGGGCATACTTGTAGTTATGGCTGTTATGCCAATATTTTCTGATACTTGCTATAATTACAAGGCCATTTTTTTAATTTTGGGGATTCAACCTCTGATACGAGTGGCATCCAGAGCGCCTTGACGAACGTTGGGTCAATGCTGATCTCGGCTCTTATGGTTGGATTGGGGATCGTTTGTGCACACGGTGGGTGCCTTTTGGTTTGGACGAGCAGGATCCCGCGGTCGGATTCTTGTCCTTCCTCGGTGGTGGTGGATCCCAGCCCCCGGTGGTGTGTGCCAAGCAGGCGGCCAATTGCAGATCGCTGGTTATGATTCATGATATTTCTTGACTCTAAATAGTTGTTGTCTTTTGGGAAATAATCATCTTTGGGCAAAGATAGAGAAATTAAATTTGAAGAGTTTATGTTGAATTCTCTTGGAAGCATGTTTAAATATTATTGGCCTTATTGAGCCTAGCTAACTCAATGTAGGCAAAGTTATTTTGTTAGAATTCGCGACCCTAACAAATGACAGGGTAAGCATGGAGTTCCAAGAAGTTATTTGAACAGATAAGGATGCCCACGATGTAGAAGAAGCGGAGGTAATGAAGCAACAACAATGTTGATGGTGGACAACAAAGTAGATTTTTTTTTTGTGTGGTTTGTGGAGTAGACTCCCTAGTATATTGTAATAGTCATTGTATGTACCAGAAAGTCCAAATGTTGAAATGTAAGCCTTGCTAAGGCATTTGAAAGTTCGTGGTGATCTCAAAACCACTTTGTAATGGTTTGTGGTCAACCTGAAACCATCTATAGAGCCTTAGTGGCTACAAGAGTTGCCCGATGGTGGCGAAGTGAGATCCTTGATCGCTCGGTGGTAGCAGATCGGATCTGCCCGGTGGTGGCGAAGTGAGATCCTTGATCGCTCGGTGGTAGCAGATCGGATCTGCCCGATGGTGGCGAAGTGAGATCCTTGATTGCTCGGTGGTAGCAGATCGGATCTGCCCGGTGGTGGCGAAGTGAGATCCTTGATCGCTCGGTGGTAGCAGATCGGATCTGCCTGGTGGTGGCGAATTGAGATCCTTGATCAGCTCGGTCGTAGCAGATCGGATCTGCCCGGTGGTGGCGAGTGTACACAGGAGCTTTGTGCTCGTAGGAGCAGGTGGACTGCAGTAAAACCTGGCTCGAACTCAGATGATTTTTTTTTTCTGAGTAGAAGGAGATTGGCGCGTTTTTCACACTGACAGCAGCGCCAGGAAGGCCAACTGGCACGTCTGTTAGGCCATTAATCGCGCCAATGGCGTTGGTTTATCATTCAGGATCGCGCCAATTCACCTTCAAGTGGATCTGCAGGAGAGGCAGATCGGATCAATTCAGCTGTATTGGAAACGCCAAATTTGCAGATTGTGGATCTGTCCGAGGGCGGCAGATTGTGTTTCTTGGAGGTTTTGTACATGCAATTCGCCTGATGGTGATGGATTTGACTATCATGACAAGTAGTCATTAAGGGGGGGAGTTGGAAATTATTAATTCCTACTATTCTATGGTTATAATTCTCCATTTGAGGAGTTTGTTCCTACATTATAGGGATTTAGTTTCTCCTAGATTAGTGTGTGGTTGAGAGAATCTCTCAACCACACTAGTGTACGTCCAAGATAGAATTCCTATCTTGAGACTATTGATTGTATAAATATGTGTGTAATTCATTCATTTATTAATTAATAGAGAATATATTTGATTGAGCTACTTTTATCTCTCGGCCACTCGAGGATGCCTTTTCTTTACGAGCTTCCTCATGGTGAGTTTACCTGCATAAATCCTAACCCTAATGTTTCTTATTTTAAAGAGTTTTATTTTTCTTCATGCAACTTGTCATTTTGAGGACTGAATACTTGTTTTCCTTGTAGGAAATATGATGAATCTTCTTGTTTATCCATAGGTAAAATATTTAGACTCCTTGGTATTAATTCCTTTCCTTTATGGTAAAATTTTAAGAGATTTGGAACAATTAATGGTTCCACTCATTTACTCACAGGTATGTACTAGTGTCGTTAATATTTTCAACTAACATTGGTTGGAAGGATGTCTATGGTTTTTCCTTCTTTCTCTCGACTTCAACGACTACATGATCTTATTAAACCTCCAACTTTGGCTAGGAACTCCGTTTTGTGGCAACTTTCTAACTTATTATGGAATATTGGATTCTAACTTATTTATGGAATATTGGATTTGTATATTGGGTTTTATTGAAGTCAAGGCCCTAGCTTAGTTGTGGACACATTTCTTTCGATTTGAAAGTATTACTAAAAATTATAAGGGATGCGCTTATTTTTTTATAAACAATTTGTTCCATATTATTTGGACTTTGTGATTATTTTTGTGAGAGAGTTTCTTCTATGTTAGAGGGCTTATTACCATGACTTCATTTATTTTTTTTATGCTTGATTGTGGCCCATATGGCCATAATTATAGGTTTGTTGGTATATTTACAGAAATATATATTACATTTTCAGAAAAATGTGTGTGTTGTCTTATAATTTCATGTGTGTTGTCTTATAATTTCATTATAATTGATGGTTAAATTTGGTTTTTTGATAAGAAACATGAATCTTATTTTAAGTAAAATATGGCTAAGGCCTATAGGTTCTAAACATTTTCTAGAATATTTTCTCTGTGTTAATTAATAAAATGACATTATGGTTATTTCTTTTCTTTCAAAATTTATCCTATAGCTTTTAAAGTTTTCAACATGACATTCTATCCTTACTATGTTATACTCTTTTCTTGTTTTTAAGGTGTATATGTATACTTTTTCTCTTTTAGGGGATTTATGGATAAGTTAAATCAATTCTTTCTATCATGCAATTACTATAGATATAGATTTAATTTAATGATAATGTGTAACTAGGTTAGAAACCTAGTGGACCCCTATAATGGGGGACCACTCCTAGTCTTTTGAGCCCTATCTCTCCACTATCCACGACTTTTTGTGCTTAGGCCTATGAACAAGTTATTTTTCTCAATAGGCCTGCATAACTAACTTGGGCATACTCACAAATTTTTTTTCTTTAGTATTGTAACATATGCATAAATTATTAAACATTATATTTTATTACTTTTAGGAACAAACATTATAATACCAGGAAGCTATGTATCCATATTTTTATCTATGTATAAGAATTTTTCTTACCACGTGACACTATATTTACTTAAGAAACTATTTTACAAGTTGTGTTCTATTACATTCATTTCTTCCCCACTCAGAGGGTTCCAAGGGAATTTCTAGGTGACTTATAGGGTTTTACCTTGTGCCTAAGCACCTTCACTTACCTATAACAGACACATATACCCACACATACATCTGCACATACTTATACATATGTATTTTTGCATTTAACAACTAACAATACACTTTTCATCTATCCTTCTGCTATTCCTTAACCATTTAATTTCACAATGAACATTATATGCTATATTTTCCTAACAGAGATTGAATCGAATTCCTAGTATTCAAAAACTAAATTAACAACATATATTTATCTAAATTCTTCTAGAAAATAGGCTAAAGGCTTTGACATGCCACCCAACCATGAACTAGATTTCTCAGATAGTTGCCCCCAAGCTCCACCCCTCCATGCCAATAGAAAACAACACAATAATCATTTCGCTTCACCTCCTTCTTAACTTTTAGTAGTGTCTTGCTAATTTTCTAGGGTTCATAACCATTCTTTCTCTTCCACTGGTTTTTTTGTATCAACAACTGCCTTTATCTCCTGCAGTTTTCATGTACAAATTCCACTTCATGACATTTATCTCTACTCATGTATTTCTTGTGGCTTGTCTTTTGCCAATAGTTCTCATGAATGGAAAAAAGGAGGTTTTTCTTCTTTTTGTTCCTTCCCCTTCTTGGGTATAACTAATTCCGACTATTTTCCTAGCAGTTAGGAGTATGATGTCATATGTTAGCATTTAACATATTTTCTAGAATAACAATACACATTTAATACCCCTCTATTTCTATGTAATATTTATGTAATATTTTTTGTTGTTGTTTCTAGATTCGATTATTTATAGATATGAAGGCTAGAACACCATGGTGGACTTGAATTAAAGTGAACAATAAAGTATGATGTAATATATTAATTTTTTTTTTAGAAAATTTGAAAAATTACTTGGGAAATAAACACTAGAGTTAAGAGATGCTTGCGAAGAACCAAAAACCTATGTTGGTGGAGGAAATCAAATTGATCTTCCCTTAAATAACCCCTAAAAATCCCTAGGAGTTAATTAACTAGATTAAATATGATGGGAGAGAAAATATATTAAATCACTTAGAGTGGAATAAAGTTCCACTAGAGAGAAAGGCAATCTTTAGAGTAGAAAAATAAAGAAAATCCTCCGTTAGTGGGTTGGAAGACCCTGAAAATTGGGACACCCCTAAGGAAAATTGCTAGGGAAGTAAAGCCTTCAACTACCTTGTCTGGAATCACAAGAGGTTTTTTATTCAATTTTCTCTTGGAAAGAAAATTAAAGAAAATCCTTCGTTAGTGAGTTGGAAGACCCTGAAAATTGGGACACCGCTAAGGAAAATTGCTAGGGAAGTAAAGCCTTCAACTACCTTTTCTGGAATCACAAGAGGATTTTTATTCAATTTTCTCTTGGAAATTGATCTCACTGAAGGTGCAATTCATGGTTGGATGGAGAACATGACTTTCCCAAGTGTTTTCCAGCAGAACCTACAATTAGATTATTTATTTGTAATTATGTTTTTCTTGGTGGGATTCATTTTAGAAATCCATTTATGAACTCAATTGCTATAAGGATGGTGAGTATATTTTAGTAGTGGAGATATAATGGTTGCAAAAGTAAATTGAGCTTATATCTATTCTTTTTCATCTCTGTTTTCTGATCTAGTTTTTATATGCATGAAGAGTATTGTATCATTATATTAGTTTGACTGTATTCAATACATGGAATTGAAGGAAATCGATATAATAACGCTTGATATATTATTGTTTTAAAAATTTTGTATCTTCTCGTCTTCATATAAATTACGCTAGATTTTAAGGTAAACCAAATTTGTATAGGGTTGGTCGACATATAATATAATAGTGCTCCGCTTTCAATAGGAATAAGTAGTCCTAGGCTATTAGGAAAGGGATGAGAGTAGAATGAAAGCCACAGAAGGCATAGTAGCTGAAACAGGGGAACCTATTAGTTATAGTAGCTACGCAATCATCAAATAATATAAACAAAACTAATTCTATGATGGACCATACATATACATTCATGAACAAACTGGAAGAAGGTGGGGCTCTACTGAGCCTAAGATTCTATGGAACCTCACATAGTCTACCATTTTCTGTTTGTGAAATAAAATTGAAGTGACGTGTAAGCAGTCCATTTGCATAAAGTAACCTAAAATAAACTAAGCTGCATCATAACATATACATTTAGGGAATTTGTCGGAGGATTTATGAATTTAGAAAAGAAAAAAACGTTTCAGCGGTTTAAGTACTTCCCTTACACGGAACGGGTTATACCCATATTTTTTATTTTTAGAAGAATCATAAATATAAATTATAGTGTAGGTAATAACTCATAAAAGATCCATGTAAACCGCTAGGAGATGAAACTAATTAATATTAGGAAGTTTTATAGTAATATTCGGGTCTGATATTACTTACATGTTCATTACTTAACTGAGCATTCTCAAGACTACCTAGTAGCAATACATGCAACCAAAAGGTAAATAAAATAACAATGATTAGCGTAACATTTTAATTATACAATCGTACCCATTGGTTTTTGTAGTTTCCTAAAAGGAAGAATTTAAATATTTTCTCACTCCCTAGTTAGCATGTGAATAAAAATACGTAGGAGAATATAAAAAATACATAGCCAGTGGCTGGAAAATAAAATTAGTGATACAAAGCCCTTCTAGATGGAGATTTTCAACATAAATCATTCGACTAATTCTCGAAACCAGAATGAGTATTATTCTTATTCATTTTGAATGAATGGGACTAAGAAAATTTCCAATCATTATATGTATACATGTATATAAGGAAAGGAATAAATTTCATAATAACAACACTAAACATGATTCCAGATTTCATTTAGAATCTATGAGAATTCATACACAAAACATTATGGTAACTATCACCAAAACAGAATTGGAAAATAGATGTAATATTTGCAGACAATAATATTTACATAGGCATAAATAGTCATAACATCTGAAATTAATGAATTAAGTTCATATGATCATTGTAAGGGAAGTAAAATTTCAGCATGCAATTTGAGTAAGGAAAACATGTCAACAGAGCCTTCCAGCTAAAGGACTTGGGCCAAATTGTTTTCTTGAAGGTATAAAAACCCTATCAAGTACATATACACATTTCATCAATAAAACCCACACAAAATCAACCATTTCTCCAGTTTATAAGCCTAGTCAAGCTGAAATAAACTCAAATAGGAAAGATGGAGAAAAGAGTAGTGGCCCATATGGAAGAGTTACATCAAATAAAAAAACATAGGAACCCCTTTTATCTCATATGAAATGAACCACTCCTTTGAGAAGTAGAGGCTATACAAGATAAATGAACTCGGAGTGGGAAAAAGCGGGTAGTCAGAGTAAACCAACTTTTAACCAATGTTGCAAGTAGAAGAAGACTCTGAATCCTACAGGTGTTGAAATTACCTGTAGAAGAAAAAAATAAAAAGTTCGTTACAGTGTTGACTAAAAGCAAAATTTTAAACAAGAATGAGTAGATATTTGAGGCAGAAAGGGAAAAAAAACCTCTGAATCGAGTTTGTACCTGTTGTAATACCATTTTTGTTGAAACCCTTGAAGCCACATTCCTGTTCCTGCAAGGTGCATCGAAAAAATGAATTTTTGCTACTCTGTATTGTTGGAAAACAACCATAATGCATACAAGATATTCGATGAACAAATTAAAATAAAACACACCAAAGGGCCGGTGTTGCACCAAGTAAATCTAAGAAAAAAATATTCTCGAGGAAGGTTACCTTGGAATCTTCCTATCGAAACACAAATTTAAAAATCTTTATAAAAAACAAGAAAATAGGGAAGAAAAACCACAACAATGCCACGTAAAGTAGAGACATTACCAGATTAGAAATGAGCAGGGGGGTCAAGTTAATTGTATTGGAATGGAAGTCCAGAGAGAAGATTCCTATGATTTCCTACATGATACAAACAAGGTAGAAACCTGTGTGAGTACATGTACTAAAAAAAACTAGATATAAAAAGAAAATAATTTGAAATTTGCTAGGGTGAAAAGACTTGCCTATGTTAAGGTGGGTTGAAGACGTGGTGAAGGCGCAAATTCCTATTGAGTGGCACAACAAGGGGAAAGGTAAATAGGTGTTAGGGTGCTTCCTCCTCTCATGGCAGTGTTGCATAGAGTGGACACATAGAAGCAAAAATGGAAATTTCCCAACTGACACAGATGACCCATCTTGTCTCTAGGGTAAAGAGGAAAATATTTATGTTTGCCATCAGATCGACTATGAAGCAAGCTCCACCATAGATGAGAGAAGGGTACCACTAACCATGTAAACTTCACATGGGCCTGACCTATGTGGCACCAAATCATTCGACGCAAGACCCAAGAACTAGTACTCCAACAGTTTTAGTAACTGGGTGGTTACGTTAAATAAAATCATTATAATAAAGGGTTGAGGGTGTTCGATATCATATGATTTACATATAAAATATTTAACAATACATTTAATCAAACATACTACAACTGCAACCCAGTATCTCTCACCCAACTAAATTAAAATACTAACTAAATTAAAATACTGAGTAAACAAAAAAGACCATACCACGTGCCTAAAATCACAAATAACTCAAAATAACATGCATACATCACCCATGGGTACCAAGGTCATCAGTCCTCACCTTAGGAAGTGGAAATTTTATCATAATTATTATAAGACTGTGTAATACTGGTAGATCTCATTTCTATAACGTTATGCTTGGAGGTGTATTGTGATACATATATGAAAATAATAATTTGAGAACAAAACTGATATAAAAGGGGTATTAATTTCTTTTCTTTTATTTTTATTTTATTTTTTATGTAAATGGAGGTATGTTACAAATGGTATCAGAGCCTCGGTTTCAGCACTTGGCATAGAAGGGAAATCACATTTTAATACACTATGAGTAGAAGTGTAATTATGAATATTGATAACATATTGTATTATTCATAAGGTACCAGAGTGAAGCAGACCATAATAGGACGATGAAAAATTCCCCATAAGCCATTATAGTTGGAGAAGATTTATACGTTGAGTTGGGAAATGGTAGTACCCCACCAACTTCTCATTTTACAGATGTCATCAAGGATCTACAACAAGAGTTGGCTCATCTTAATGGAGTAGTAATGAATTCGTACTAAAAGCCAATGAAGAGTAGGAAAGAATGATAAGGGAGTTGACTGAAAAGTCTAGCCATAGAAGCATAAAACCAGAAGGCCTAGAAAGGAAAAAGGTGGAGGGAGAATAAAAAAATATGAAAGTGGAGGACAGTAAGATAGGACATATCCAAAATTAGAAAAAGAAAAAAAGACAATGGAGTTACAAGGAGAGTTTAGGAAAATCAAGCCTCCTAGTTTTGATAGGGAAAAGGAAGAGGACACGAATGCATGGCTTCTTAAAATGATAAAAAAATTTCAGTTATACAAGTACGAGAGTAATTTGAAGGCTAGACTATCTATTTACCAATTGCAAGGTAAGGCTACTCTTAGGTGGGAGGAGGCTAAAAGTGTAAACATGTTGGAAGAAAATAAAGTTTCTTGGGAGGAATTCTAGAAACAATTTGAGTCTTTGTACCTGAGTGAGCGACACTATGATGATCATGTTAAGTAATTCCATGAGTTAAGGCTAAGAGAACTAACTATGGATGAGTTTGTAGCCAAATTTAAAAACTTATTACAACATGTTCCCTCTATTAAAGAAGAGAAAGCCATTGTACAAAGTTTTTTGAGCTGTTTACCAATACCCTACAAAGAAGGGATTGAGTTTGATAATCCTAATTCAATGGACGAGGTAGTAAGAAAAGTTAGATTTTTCTACCAACAGTGCAAAAATGGAAGTGAAGGTTAGAAACCATGGAAAATTAAGTAAAAAACCAAGTCTGTAATGAATAAAAATACATAAACCTCCTTATCTTAATTTTTTTGGAAAGGACCATCAGAGGAAGAAATTCAACAAGGGAAATGTAAATCAACCTGTATAGTCTTACACTAGGTCAAAAGCCATGGAACTAGACAACAAAAAGAGTAATGGGGTCAAGCAATGAGAACCGCTAAAGTGTTGCAGTTGTGGGGAACCACACTTATTAAAGTACTGTTCACATAATCTACAATATGTTCAGAGTGTTAAAGCAATCCATGAAGCAACGAGTGTGAATGATGTTACAAAAATATTCCCAAGATCAGTTGAGCATAGGAAGATAGATGGGTTGGGCATTAGTATACTATGATTCATATTGAAGTGTGCCATTCTAAAGCAATATGTTTCTTTTTTAACTGATCCATGGGCTAGTTTGAGGTAAATTATTTCCAAATTATGGAAAAATGTAAATTAAATTTTGAAAAATTCAAGAATGCATGGTTGGTGCATTTAGAAACAATTACCAAAAGAAATCTAACCAATCAAATAAGATAATGTCTCATTGAATTAAATGGTTACCCCATAGAAGTGGATTTAAAAATTCTTCCTTTAGGATCCTATGATATATTAATAGGTATGAACTAGTTGGAGAAATAGGGAGATGTCATAAACTATTTGGAGAAAACAGTGAGTTGTATGTGTCAAGACATGAAAACCAAATTAATTAGAAGTAAACCAAAATGAATACCAGTCTGAAAATTTTCAACTTTACAGTTGAAAAGGAATGCATTAGAAAGATGCCAAATATACATGGTGCAAGTGGAAACAAATGAAAAACAAACAAAAAACAAAAATTTAGGGACATTTCCAGTCACAAGTGAGTCACAAGATATCTTTCTAGAGGAAATCCCAAGGTTAGTGTTGGGTGTGGTTCTTATGCCTATTTCCTACACTTTCTTTCCCCAGTTTTGATCCTCTTTCTGTCCAAGCCAATGAAACTTCAGATGTTAATCACCCTTTTTCTCATTATATACAACCTATTTCACCATCATGTTATTTTCCCATGTTTTGCTGAATTAAATGATGCAATATTCCTTTTTTTAGCTAACTGGGGTAAGCATTAGAGAAGTCTTTTGGATCCTCTTCTCTTTTTTAGGTGTTTCTTGTGAGAATGAGGTTATGAAGTGAATAGGCTACACTGATCAGTCTCAGAGTAGGGTAGAGAAGATTGCTATCACACTCTGTATGCTATTACAGAATGTTGTTACACATTGTATGATGTTATAGGTGTTGCTGTTACACCACGTGCTGTTAAAGGCGATCGATGTTACATCTTGGATGTTGTTACAAGGATGTTGTTATCCAGTGATTGTTGTTACATCCCAAACCATTAGGTTGATGTTGCACCATAGCTGGCAAAGTCGTGGGTACTATTCCACACAACCACTGTCGAAAGTTGTGAATTGTTTATTTAGAAGTAACAGATCCAAATGATTGTGGTCTTAACCAATGTATCTTAATAGAATTTGTATTTAGGAATAGGTTATAATGATTTCTATTTTATGATCAACATGAGAATCATGAGATTCTCATGACTGATCGATTTCTGATTTTGGGTATGTAATAACTATAAGAGAAACTCAATCTCTCATGTATGGGGACGACATAGAGAGCACTATTATTTTGATCTTGTAACCTTTAATTATTTTTAATATTGAAGACAACATGGTGATTTTTTACTATTTATCATTTGATTCTTTAACTAATCTCATGTTCATTAATGTGCCCCCGCTAGGGAGGAAGGGCCCTTCTCTTTAGTAGTGACGACAATGGTAGAAGTAGTTGCATATTATTGTTTCTTTTATTGTTCGTATGGTTTTCTACTATTGCTATATAAATTGTACAATATATCTACTTCAGTTCTAGAATTATATTATGATGTTACACTGGTTTTATTAAGAAGAATGGTAGTTGACCAGCTTGTGTAGTCATTAATTTAGTGTGTGGCGCACCCCTTCTCTAGTAATCATGAAGTGTGACTCATTTTTGTTGATTGTTTTAATTTCTACATGAATGATTTAATTTCTGCAATTGATTCAACGACATTCTTTAATGTTTTTTTGTTTTCATTCTTGGCTATAGTGTATTGGCAAAGATAGTGAAAACTCCATTGAAACGGCAAGACCTACCTTGGGTTGACAATTAAATGGTTGCAGTCTTGGTCAGTTAGGATTGATTAAAACAACACTACATTTTGGTGCCATTGTGGTGGATGGAAGTTGATGATACAGTCAGCCAAGTTGTTTGTTTGATGATAGAGTGTTCATAGTCCACAATCACTAGGCAGTAAGACAAAAGGTAAGAACCTGCGCATCACTCTAACATACCTGGGCGGGCTCACCGTTGTGACCACTAGGGAACTTAGGGTGTGGCATTTTGAAGTTTTCTTAAAGCGTGTGTTCAACTCTTTAGTTGATGGGTGGTAAGACAAGAGGTAAGAACGTATGCATCACTTTAACATACCTAGGCAAGCTCACCACTGTCAAAGACTAAGACACTTAGAGCATGAATTAATACACATAGGGTCGATGTGTAAAACTATAGGAATTATAGAAATACCAAAAATACCCCCCACACTTTAATTAGTCATAGGAAAAACGGGCCATAAAAAGGAAAGGAAGAATGTAGATTTGGGAAGGAAAACATTTATCCACGAACTAATCTCAAAGGAAGAAAAAACAGTCAAGTTATCAAAGGGACGCAAGGAAAACAAGGCCACACAAAGTTGTTACTGCCATAAAAAGGATAGAAAACTATGACTCCTATATCTCGGGCCCATACCATTCTAAAGCTAGTGAAAATACTGAAGATTAAGCATCCAATCTAGGAACAATAGGGGGAAGCTAGTAACCATAACCTTAGGACTGAGGGACAAGGGGAAACTAAAGGGAGACATCAAAAACCTGAAACATGAGAGAACCTATTGGTTTATCAATATCCAAATTCAGGTTGTGCAGTGAAACAACTAGCCCTGAAGTCACCTCAGCCATCAATTTCACCTCCAAGACAATCATAAGAATAGTTTGAAAAATGTTTGTTACAGTAAGGGTTAGACGGGTTTGCAATGGGGGAAAACAATGCTAAAACAGATGCTACTGTCACCAATTTTGAGTTCCCAATTGGGGATATTAGGGGCAAGGCTCCCATGAAAAATATTCTTTATCATCCTGACCATCCTTTCAAGGAATGACTATGGAAGACCTAGACACCTTCTTATTCAAATTTGATGTCTTATGTAAGAGTTATGACTATGTTTCAGATGCTCAAAAATTAAAACTATTTCTTGCTACTCTAAAAGGAGTAACCTTGAGATGGTTCATGGGGTTAGGCTCTGCTTCTATTCAAACATGGAGCAATATGAAGGAGAAATTCTTATCAAATTATCAAGACTATTGCAGAACTAGGGACTTAAGAGAAGAAGTATCTAGGATGAAACAGAAGGAGGATGAGAGCTTGGATGATTACGTAGAGTAGTTTCACTATAATTTGTAGAGTTCGAAACATAGTCATTTAGATCAGGAGATCTTGATTACCATATTCATAAGAGGAATGAAAGGCAACTTCCTTGATACCTTGAATCTACTAGGAAAAGGGGACATATCTCAGGAACCATTTGCACTAGAGTATCATCAAAGGGAAGAAGTACAATCTAAGATGCCTCTACCCAAATACAAAAATCTGCAAGTGGAGGAATAACCAGAGCAAAGATCAGGAATTTATTCAAAAATTTCAAAACCAACATCTTCAGTACTCTATTTGCTGAGATAATGATAGAAAAGATCAAGAAGTCTCAAGGAGAAGCTGATAAACCTTTAGTTGTGTTCTATCTAAATTTCCAAAAGAAACATTCCTTGAGGGAATGTGAAATGAAAAACATCATCTTCTGCAATATTTGTGAGCTAGAACATTCTACAGGTCAATGTCTGGAGCTTCCCATACAAAAAGTAGTACTTAGACATATGCCTATTGTACTTGAATTAGCAGATATGTCTCGTGTTAAACTCGAGGGGGTATTAGAAGACATAATAATCACAATAGCTTCTTGGAGGTATCCAACTGACTTTCTTATCTTACAGACCAAATCCAATCTAGGGGGACACCCTTTCATCCTAGGGAGACCATGGTTGGACACTGCAGATGCATTTATAGGATGCGGATCTAGATCCATGATGATTTCAGATGGCTAGGCTACAAAGAACCTTAATATTTAACCCCCAAAACCAAATATGGATTTGAACAATCCCTGGTGGGATGAATTTGAGCCTAAATCGAATCTTTCCCTACCACTCCTCACTTTGGGGAAAGCCCAATATTTCAGGGATGAGACAAAAGATGATCTCATTAATGTCTTTATTAGTAACTCTCTTTCTGTTGCTTCCATTGGAAATTTAGAGGAGGAATAGGAGGTAGAAGATATAAATTTTGAACAAATGAGAACCACTCTGAATACATACAGTAGTCCAGTCGAAATAGAACCAGGGAAAATTCTGAACATTAACCCCAACTTGACTGCTGAACAAAACAAATTGCTATTACAACTATTACAAAAATACAAAAAGGATTTTGCATGGGACTATATGGATATGAAAGGGATTCATCCCAACTTGTACACTCACCACATTTATTAGAAAGATGGTTGCAAACCAATTAGACAACCGCAACGCCGCATGAACCCTGCATTGAAGTAGGTAGTGAAGGAAGAATTACAAAAACTCCTGAGTGCTAACTTTATTTATCCAATATTTGATAGTGAGTGGGTTTCTATGCTCATCAATATTCCTAAGAATAATGGAAAGTGGAGAGTGTGTGTGGATTACAGAGAACTCAATAAGGCCACACAAAAGGACCATTTTCCTTTGTTATTTATAGATCAGGTCCTTCACGCCCTTTCTAGGATTTTTTATTTTTATTTTTTGTTTTCAGATGGGCTTAGTGGCTAAAGCTAGATACATATTGCCCGAGAGGACTAGGATAAAAAGAAATTTACCTTCCCATGGGGAACTTTCACATACATAGTACTCCCTTTTGGACTTTGCAATGCGGCAACAACTTTTCAGAGGGAAATACTGGGAATTTCTTCTAATTTGTTGAATGACTACCTTGAAATCTTCATGGACAATTGTACACCTTATGGTGATGCTTTTGAAACAGCATTAGTTAATTTAGAAAAAGTGCTGGAACGTTGTTTACAGACTAATGTTTCTTTGGGCATTGAAAAGTGTCACATGATGATGACTAAAGGGATCATGTTAGGGAATTACATTTGTACTAACAAGATCAAGGTAGACCCTGCTAAAATAGAGGTAATTCTAAAAATTCCAACTCCCAAGATGCAAAAAGAGGTATGTTGTTTTGTAGAACATGCAGAGTATTACATAAGGTTTATAGAGATTTTATCAAAAATTGCATCGTCATTGTTTTCTTTGCTCATGAAAGATGTTGACTTATTGTGGATAGGAAAGTGATCAAGCCTTTTTGAATCTGAAATGTTGTGTATCAGTAGCTCTGGTTTTAGGTGGACCTAATTGGGAATTGTCATTTCACCTAGCTACATATGCATTTGATATTGTTGTCAGTGCTATTTTGGGCCAACTAGAAGACAAGAAATTTTATGCTATTTATTAAATAAGAAATAATTTGACTCCGGCTGAGCTCAATTACACAGTGATTGAGAAGGAATTCTTAGTACTAGTGCATGCATCAATTAATTTTGACATTATATCAATGGGTATCAAGTATTTGTACACATTGACCACTCTTCCATTCATTTTTTAATGAATAAGCCAATTACAAATGGTATAATTACACACTGGTTATTGCTGTTATAGGAATTTGATATCACAATTGTCGATAAACCTGGAAAAGATAATGTAGTAGCTGGTTTCGTTTCTAGGTTAACTGTTGATGACAATTGCATTACTATTGAGGATTCTTTCCCTGATGAGTATCTCTTTTCTATTTCTACTTACTCCCCATGGTATGCAGATATAGCCAATTATCTTGCTGTAGGGAAGTTTCCACAATATTTGTCTTCCAAGGAGAAGAGAAAGATCATACAACAGAGTGCTACCTATACCTAGATAGATGGGAATCTCTATCACACTGGAACAGATTTCCAGACCAGACATTGTGTTAGGGAAGTTTAGATCTTTAACATCCTTAAGGTTTGTCATGAGGAACCTTATGGAAGGCACTTCGTACACAAGCATATAGGATACAAAGTCCTTTCGACAAGGTATTATTGGCCAACAATATTTTAGGATGCCAAGAAGTTTGTGAAAGGATGTGATAGTTTCCAAAGAATGGTCCAACCATTGCAATTAAATGAGATGATGTTACAACCTCAAATCATCCTAGAACCTTATGAGAAATGGGACTTGGATTCTGTGGGAACAATTAATCCTTCATCCAGATAGAAACCCTACATTTTGGTCTACAACGACTATGTCACAAAATGGGTTAAGGAAAAAGAACTAACCAAAGCCACGGAGTAGGTTGTTTAAGACTTCCTATTTGAATACATTTTCATCCATTTTGGTAAATGTAGGGAGATAGTGATAGATGGAGGGCCCTAGTTTACATCCCATATGATCCAAAAGCTGGTTGAAAAATATAAAATCCATCATAGAATCACAACACCTTATCAATGTCCACAAGCGAATGGCCAAGTGGAAAACACCAACAAAGTCATTGAAGGGATTCTTACCAAGACTGTGGCTAGTCACTAAAGGAATTAGGCCAATAAACTTGTTGGCTTCTATGGGCCTGACCTAGGTTCAAAGGTGATTTAGCCAAGAAAATCCTGGTACTACTGGCCCTTTCGAAAATAGTCCATGGAGCACGGACTAAGGTCTCACCCGAAAAAGTATGGGAGGGTGCTAGAACTAGGTTTGCGCACCCTAGGGATGTGTGATGGGCTTCTGGAGGTCCGTGGTTTGACCGTGCAAGAACGTCGCTACGTGTGCTTGTTATTCGTTCGCAACTTATGATGTTGTTTCCACGCAACCCTACTTGGGGTGCAACCTGTATAATACCCAAGTTCCTTGCAATTTGATTTGTTATTACCTGATTACTTAACTTGTGTGTGTAATATTAATGGTTATTACAACATATTCAACAATCATAATAGTGCATACGATAAATAAACCAATATAACCGTAAAGAAAGCAATGTACAACAAATGCACAGAAACAAGAATAAACTTCTCTTTATTAATCTTCAATCCTGATTATAGACTCAACACTACCCTGCACACTCAGCTGCGAACTCTACTAGGTCTCTGCACACTCATCTACAGAGCCTCTTCCTACTACTACGACCCAATACATTTAGAATCCTATTCTAAGCTCGAATCATTCTTATTCTTCATGTGCGAAAATCATGCACAAAACCATAGGTGGGTCTGCCCATCCTAACATAGGGTCCAAAACGAAAATTTTCTGGGACTCTACCTTGGACCCCATAAAGTGGCGTTACGAGTATGCCTCAAACCCCCTGCGACCCCCCGTGCTACACAATCAGCGCAATGAAGGGGGGCGCCCCTCTAACCCCTTGGTTAACTATGTGGGCTAATCGTGGAAAGAATATAACACAACCCAATAGGAAGGAATTATATATAGTCATTATGTATGATTAGATTTGTCTCTCTTAATGGATTTTATGAGATTCCTTATATGGATGCATGTGATAGTATGCCTCATTATTAATTGTGGGTAAGGCTTAACTCGGTAATTATGGTACATATTATTTAGGTTAAGCATCCAATGTTGTTCCTTTGACTACTCGTGCATGATTTATATGATAACCATATTAATTCAACAAGCAAGTAGGGTGGTAGAAATATGAATTATGTATGATGAAGGATTGCATTTTATGCATGTGATTATGACTGTAACACGGAGATAGAAGCCTAGTAGGTATTTGTTATTTCCTAGGGCTAGGGAGCTATCTTAATTAATTAAATTAAGTTTCTTGTGGACTACCCCTGTATGGGTGTGTGAGACATCTACTGAATCTAAGATGTGATCATTATCATGTTATGAAATATAGGATTCCTCTCATGTTAAGTTATACTCCCGATTAGCTTGGAAAACACATATGCCTAAGACCTGGATGCATATGGAACTTCTATGGAGAAATGATTCTAGTAATATTGTTTAAAATTTTCCATACCATGCATATATCAAGAATTACATCCAATATAGTTGGTTTATCTACCCTTGCATGCTGCCTAAACCTTACCTTCACTAATCCTTTTGTCTATGCCTGAGGTACGATTCATGACCAGGCTAGTGAGAATATATGCAAGATAATAATTGCACATAAACCTTGAAGAATTTGTGATTTAAGCTTGAGGACTGATCCAAAGAGTATGTAAATGTTTCATTGCATTCATGATGTATTTTTAGTTAAGATTTTGAGTATATTAGTCAGGAGGATCACTGTGTATGCAACAATTGGCTAAGTATATAGTGAAAACCACTGAAACTTAATTGTAAATAAAGAAAATTTTAAAATTATGGAGCTTAGGGGCTAATTTCTAGAGGTAGGCTGAAGAGGTACATTACAAGAATTTGAGGGCCAGATAACCAGTTGTTCCACCAATTTAGTGCTACTAATTCAGACAGTTAGAATTTCCCTGAAATTTTGTAATAAGTTAGATAGATTCAGTTTAGGAATTCCTAAATACATCCTAGTCAGTTTTGACAAGTTTTCTTGTAAACAAGTTATAAATACTTCATCTTCAGAAGTATCAAGGGTTGGTTTTTATACTGAAGAACACTATTGTACATTGCTAAAGCATCAAAGGATTTACTAGTAATATAGAAAGCTCTTTCAAAGGATTCTTATGTCAAGTTCTTGGTGAAGTTCCGCTATCGTTCTATGTGTTTATATTCTTCTGTTTATCACACAAAGTTGTTTCTTAATCTAAATTATTCAATAGATAATTAAAGGATAAAATTTGTTTAAATCTACACTCTACTCCTGACTTAGAATAATTTCCATGTTTTCTACTAAACTTTAAATATAGAATTCAGATAAAAATGCTCTATACGTAAAGTGAATCTTAATATGTTCTTCCTTGCCCATCTCATAAACTAAAAGAATCCAATCAGTTTGGCCACCTTACTTTGTGAGATCTATATGTAGCCACTAAAATCGATCTGTACTTTATGAAATAGACTCCATAGCCCAATGGTAATCTAGTTATCAACCAACAATTCAAATATAAATCAAACCTTGAAACTTCATAACTAGCCTAATGTTCAATACAACAAAGTTAAATCTTACAGAGAGAGCCCTCTCTAAAACTGAAATAGCTAGATCCTAGCTTCCAAAGTATGTTTTTGGATACCTTTCCGATTTTCTTCTACAACCTCATAAAATTACTGAGTGTCAACATGAGGGATACTACAAGTATTCCATATTTCCTTAACCAAAAGTTTATTCAAAAATTCCATGTGGTTTTGTTTCTTAATAATTATTTATTTTAAACATCCTGATTAGCTTACTAAAAAAAATCTTGATGATATTCACCCATATCTATTATTTGATATGTAACTACCTATACTATATTTTGTGGTGTGTATATATATATATATATATATATATATATATATATATATATATATATATGGTTTTTCTTTTCCAACTACCACATAGGCACCAATCACGTGGTGATGGTGATGGTTTGTGGATTGGGGTCCATGTTGCTTGCATGTAACCTTAGCTAGCTGGTGGATTAGATGGCAAGGATAAAATCTTGGTTGATCAACAATGATGGTTGATTAGGTTGACGTTAAGCTAACTATCTTGCCATTCCCTAGTGTTGCAGTCTCATTATGATGTTTCTCTGGTTACGAATAGAGCTCTACAACCTCATATTGAACCCCACTTTAACCAAGGGGGTTTTACCTTGCTCTTGAGGGGAATACCATCATAATTTTGATGTTTTTTCTTAGATATAACATCCATAACTTAATACAATCGTAGGTATGGTTATGGCATGCACCTAGTTCAACTTCTTTGTAATTTTATCATAAATTATTCTTCCGTTTTGATTATGATTTTGCATTGATTTTTTCTTGATGCCATCCTCAATATTTACACCGTAACTATTGCTTAGTTATTTCATAGGTATGCTAGCTCCTCTCTGAGGGTTTTTTAGTCGTGACATCAAGGTTTTTTTTATAAGGAATCCTTAGAGAGAAATTCTCTAAGGAATTCGTATGAACAGTTCTCTGCAATCCTTAGAGAGCCCTAATTACTCCTCCAAATCTTCCAAAAGGTATATTGGAAAGGTTGGGTAATGACTATCCTTAAAGATCTCCATTGAAGATGTGACTTTCTATTAGAAACTTCCCTAATTTAATATCAGTTATGTGTCATTGCTCAAGCACAAATTCAATTAATTAAGCACATTCAATTTGTCATCGCATAGTAGGGATAGTGGTTCCTTCTTTCATACTGTCATTGTAAAATAAAAAATAAAATTTCAATTGATGCAAATTACCCACTCATTCTGTTGCAGCTAACATATTTACAATGACTTTGATTGTAGATGTCTATTTCTTTTCGATTTTCATGGCATTGAAATGTAAAAATAATGTACAGAAATAATTTCCATTTTTGTCAATTAGTATTATTTTAATTAATAAATAAAATATATTTAAAAAAATCAAATTTGTGATTTTTTATTATTTAAATATATTTTAATACATAAATAAATTTGAAGTTCAAAAATCCAAATAAAAACTCTTAGAATGAAACAAAGTTAGTCAATCGAGATTTCTGTTCTATACAACCAATTCTAAGAAGAAGCAAATCCTTAAAAGCTTATGATAGGAAAAAGTTGACAAAATATTTCTCATGGGAAAAAGCTCAGAGGATACTATTTCGATAGACTAAGCTATCTACTGCTCTAAACATTACACACTTTCCATTTACTTCTCATGGAGATTTGCAACATACACTTCTTTTTATTTAAAGCACACACATCTTTCAACTTATCTTTTTGGCGTGAAAGTTTAACTAATGACACTGAGAAAAACAAAACATAAAAACAAAGTGAGGTGGAGTCATAAAGACATCTTTCAACCAATCATGAAATTACATTGTTGTAGCTATTAGCTATATCAGAAACTATAAGAAAAACATAGTAACAATGAACAATCCACTTAATAAGTTTAAAAGAATGAACGAAGTAACAATTATTCAACTCCACCTATTAAGCTTTGAGCCACCAACAAAGGAAAAGAAGAGGATATTGTTTTATATCTTTTCTGATATAAAAGATAAGATATCATTTTGGTTAAATAAGATAAATACACAGTATGTAAGCCTATCTGAAGTTGAAAGAACTATTTGTCTCCAACTTCCATTCCACTAAATCCATTTTTGATACAACATATATGGATTCTTCCTTGGATGAACATCATTGTGGCCATATCTATTTTTCTAGTCACCAACAAAGATTCCAGCAATCTAAGAGCCAAATGATCGAGTGAAACACCAGTAAAAAGCCTCCACGCACCGGCTAAATTAGTATTCCCTATGTTCACCCGCAAGAAAAAAATCTATCAAAAAATAGTGCCTTAACTTAATATTAATAAAACGTCGGACTCGATTAACCTATTATTATCATAAATATGATCACATGCTCATACTCACGACTGGATCTATTCGCCATTACTCATACTGATAATTACATAGATAGCTAAATTTGCCAAAGCTCTCAATGCATCTGTGTTTGTTTCTAAAATGTTCCTTGATCGAAGTTACCACCTAGTTTGTATGGGTACCACTCGCGCTCCACCGCTCAAACCCTAGCCATAAACTATTACCCTACTCAAATCAAATCCTCTCCCAAAAACTTAAAAATATGGGAGAGAAGAATCAAATAAGCTAGGAAGAGAAATTGAAGTTATGGATTCATTTCGTGGTTGTGAGATAACTCATAACTATATTCATTAGTTATAGGATTTCATGAACGGGTAATAATGCATTATTGTCATTTATTTTAATCCGTGCACTTGTTAATCCATGCAATTGAAATCCACAGTCGCGTGGAAGTGTGGAAATGAACTACACTGATTGGAAGAAAACAGTTGTGCTAGAATCATAACACGTTGCAAATACAATTGAAAAATATTATTGAGTGTAATGTGTAAAATGACAATACTCAGTGAAATGGTTGATATTTTTGTACGAAGAAGAATATTCTAATAAGAAGAAATCTTGTGCGTTCATTTATAAAAAAAATAAAATTCGCCACGACCACTTCCAAAGGTTGAAATTGGTAGGTTTATTCACATTAAAATCTATTTAACATGGTATTATGATAACAAATGTCTCAATTTGACGATTCATCTAACAATCATTGTCACAATGTTATATTACATTGCAATTCACTCAACTTCCTTTCAAAATTGGAATTTAATATTGTGATTTATAATATTTGGAGTTTAATATTGTGATTTATAATATTCAAGTTTTTAATATTGGGTTTATAATATAGGGCATGATATTGGGTTTATAATTTATAATAGTGAGGTACAGTTAAGTCACTTTGTGATGTGAAGGTCACTGATTTGAAACTCCATGGGAAAAAATCCAACCATGTTAAGGGAAGGTGTGGACAAGGCCAAGAGCGATCCCCACGTGATTTTGATAGCTTAAATGCCTGTGTGTCGCAACATATCAAGCCTAATGTAATCTTTGAAGAAATCAAACCACTCGACGAACAAAAAAATTAATTTATAATAGTGAGGTTTGATATTATGGTTTATAATATTAATATTAGGGTTTATTATATTGGGTTTTGTAATGTTATGGTTTTATATTAGGATTTAACACTGTGATGTTGGAATGTTACAAAAAAGTATCCAATGTAGCATGGCGACAAACACTGCCTCAATACGACAATCAATCTTACAATCATTATTTATAATCCTATAAAATCTATTTTAAATCAATATAAAATTTGTTTAGATTAGATACAACCACATTAATAATGTTAGGTATCACACTACATCATTATAGGATTATAATTTAAGGTTTCACATTTATAATATTTTAGATTTTAAATGTTAAGTACCAAATTTATAACATTTTGAGTTTATAGGATTATATTGTTAGACACCATATTTATAATATTTTAGATTTATTTTAGCAAGGGATCAATACTTTTATGGTTAAACCTAATCTTAGGTGCCACATTATAGCCTTAAACACTAATCTTAACTTACCACATTATATTTTGATTTAAGGCTATTAGGGTTTAAGGGTAGTACATTTTTAGGCATCACATTATAGCCTTTTTAAACTCTATTTTAACTTAATTTAAAATTTATTTTAATAATCTAAAATTATTAATGATTACCAAATATGGTATATCATAATAATAAAGTTTGTGTAATGGAAAAAATAATAAATTCCATAAATAATTAAATGCTACAATACTTCAAATGTTGGCTTTGTGAAGCTAGGCTCATATAGGTCAAATCACTTACCTAGGAAAAATATAGAGCAATACCTATAACAATTTCAAGCATGTGGGTAGAACATGCAATAATATTTGACATGGTAGTTCCTAAAGCTCCATTATGGGGTCTTCACTTGTGAACCTATGACATGACACATGCAATCATGGGATGTTAAAGGGTACACCTAATTTCACTAGATGTAAATAAATAATTTCCAATATATTTATTTTGGATACCCCTCTCAATACATATTTCAAATGAAAAAAAAGCACATTTTTATTAGATACCCCTTGTACACCCCCCAATACTTGTAAACATTCTCATACCTCACATTCTCCCCTTCCTCCATTGTCCTTGACACAAATATTTACAATATATTGACTTTACTATTTACAATTTTAAAACTCTTTATGAATGAACCATTTTATAAAATCCAATATGTCAGTCATCATGGATACTCATTGCATAGTAGGAATAGGTTACTTTCATTCATGATAACATTTCATTTGAGCCACCACAATTTATGTTGACATTACATCTGAGTTTCCCCTTCAACATTTTCTAGTACAAGTGATTAAGGGGAAGAAAAGTGAATGTGTGAGTGATGTATTGATGGAGCTGTCATGACCTTAATTTTATAAGATGATTAAGAGAACTCCAAAATCCATTTTTGGAGATTAGAACCACTTTTGAAGAAAGAAAATACTTTTCGGTAGATTAGTTTAACCATTGCTATAAAAAGCCCTTGGAATAATAAATCACCACATTATTTTTCAAAACATTGTTTAATAGAGGATTACCATGTCATAACTATTAGATATTAACACTAGGAGGAAACATGTCTAATGACACAAGTCGATAGTTATAAAGTTATATGTCTTAATATTATGTGACAATGAAAAACAAGCATATTAAAGGTAAGGAAAACATTTATAATGGAAATATACCAACTTTAATATAAAGGTTCTCGCACGAAGATAATGGTGTCGATGGTAGAAATGGGGCCATCATGAACACATGCTTACAAGAATGCATGTATTCCTGGGCATCTAGGCTTGACAAGCCTGGAACTTCCAACCAAGAGGCCAGCTAGGTTGCTACATCAATATGTCTTTAAAAAGCATTCACATTCATACAAATGCACACACATTCCTAAGAATGCACACACATTCCTAGGCATCTAGAACCGATAAATCGAAAACTACCAACCAAGTCACCAACTATGCTTCTAGGTCGACATGGATCAAGAGTGTGTGCACATTCCTATGAATGTTGGTATGCTCTTAGGAATGCAAACACATTCCTATTGCAATGGGTTTTTATGCACCTATGTGACACATTTTCAAGGGATATTGGGAAAAATTGTTCATGCTTAGTATACATCTATGCACAAAATCAATGACATACATTTTCTTTGTATTCCAAGTAAGTATTATAATGGAAATTTTTTTATTTCCTTTTATTTTCCTTAAAAATTTATTTACAATTGAGATAAAAAACCTAATTGATACCTTAAACACAATCACCATATTGAATTGTAGGAAAGTTGGTTATCATAGAATCTAGTGAGAACCCAAACCTACCATCACTAAATCACAAATTACAATAACCAAATTCAAACCAAGAACAAATAAATCCCAATCATGAAATTTGAAGGAATTGATACGTGATATTTAAAACACCAAAGATTGCTCATGCTTGCTTCTTGCAAGTTCATTGAATTCAATACTACCATCCATTTCCATTGACTAGGGTCAATTGAATAATATTTTTGATTATAGGGGTAGGATGTATGAACACCATATAATCAATCTTAATAAATACCTTTAGATTACTTAACAAGATTTCTTTTCATTATTCATTGACCCAAAGAACAACCAACATTTACTAGTTAACAAAAAACACATTTGTATGGACTGGTGCACTCACCAACCATTTCAAGACCATTGTATGGATAGGTGGTTCATGGTGTTTGATAAATATCCCAATAATAATAGGTTGGTACCACTATATTTCTTAAGGAAGTTATGGTAGCATTTAGGCTAGGACTCTATGTTAAATACTTTGAAATGGGAGAATTCCACGTAATGGGTCATGGGTTTGCACAAAGTAGATAAAATGCAAGTTGAAACATAGCACTAGGTCCTCATCCACCTGGATGAAGGTCTAATACCTACCCAAACTCTCTAGTAATGGATAAAATTATTGAAACCTAGATGACATTAACAACATTGGCCCGCACCCTAGTGCATAATGGCACTTTAGTAGCATCATTGTGCCAAGAGCCACTGATAGCTAATGTTGCAGGAGGGGTTGGCCCATTAGAATATGCAATATGATTTTACTAGGAGAGGCCACATGGAGGCTCATGTGAACCTCATAGGCGTAAAATTTATGGAAAAACTTTCTATGGGATGATGAATTCCGATTAGCAGTAGGGTTTTGTGGAAGAGGTTATTATCTTGATCATCTTTACATTTTTTCATTTTGTGTGTGTGTGTGTGTGTGTGTGTGTGTGTGTGTGTATATATAAAGTTTCTATGGGATGATGAGTTCTGATTGGCAGTAGGGGTTTTATGGAAGAGGTTATTATCTTCATCATATTTAAATTTTTTCATTTTGTACATATATATATATATATATATATATATATATATATATATATATATATATATATATATATATATATATATATATATATATATATATATATATATATATATATATATATATTATAATTGTTTGTTTATTATATATCTAATTATATGTTGTTTTTAGTTCTTATGCCTCAATGACACTCCCCCAACCTCGACATATGCATCAATGCTAGTTTCTACCATTGATACTGCAAATGATGTTTCTTATTCATTTGCAGTACCACATACTCAAGTGTGGTGAATTAAAATGATTCATCGAATTTTTCTAGATGCTTTTAGTCCATATTATAGATTCTTTTATTTTTGGTATAATTGGAGTGTTCATTTAATGTTTTACCATATTGAAATGACACTAGGCTAGGAGCCATGCCCACCTAGCAAAAGCATATTATCCCCTTCCTAGGTATCATCTGTCAACTTAAATTTTGTTTAAATGTTTATTTAATTATGTTATTTTGTTTAGATAATTAAAATATTATAAATGTGTATGAAGGTTGTATCATTTTCCCATTTTTCACTATGTCACCTACATATTGTTCAAACCATCCACTATTCCTCTATTAATTCTCCATCAATATCATCACATTGCCCCAATTTTTGGCATATAGCTTACCTCCACTAGGGAACTTCCATCATTTCTATAAACCATGGGTGTTGATTGTCCCCCACCTCCACCACATTTTCCATCCCATCCACCCATACAGGTTGCATCCATAGATCATCTAGTTCCCCCCCTGTTTTGGTACTACCATTCTTCCATACCCAGTGGTTTGTCAAAATAGCCTCTATGCAGTCCCCTAACCATCATTCTATGATGAAGTTAAGTGTATGCAACAATATATGTTGCCTCTAAGAAGGTTGTGGATAATTTTTGATATCATTCATTGATGGATTTTTTTGATCATGAATTGAATTGATTCTAAGAATTTTTTGTTTAAATTCCATGTTTTGACTCTTGTAGCTATTGTCGGGTGGGAAACTGAGAGGTTGAGGTCATGGTGGAGGGAAACACATCGTGATTTATTACATCATCTAGGGTGAGTTTTGAAGGATTTATTTATAAATTACTAATTCGTATGTGTGATAATTTATTATGGAAGAAAATATTAGGATATGTTTTTTCTTTGTGTGGTCACTCGAGAGATGAAAGCATTCCCCAAAAGGAAAAAAGTTGATCCCCTTCTTCTAGTAATAGGAGAAATATTGACTTCGAGAATGAAAATGATTTTGTTGAGGGTGGAAGTGGTAAATGAATGATAAATGAGACCCATTTTGTATATACATCATCATTTTCCATACTTTCATGTTTTCACATGAGATGTCATTTGTATATGAGAGCCATTTTTTATACAAGTCACCATATTCCATACTTCGATGTTTAGACACGAGGTGTCTTTTTTTTTATATTTGGAAAGCTATGCCATCATGTTAAAAATGTAGTTTTGAGATAATTTTTAATGTGCATGTTTGTGTATTTCATGGCACATGTTCTATGAATTGAAGTGTTGGTTTATTTAATGTTGTAGTGTTAGATTTCTAGGTTGAATTTGCACATACGTGGTGATGATGTAATATTCACCTAAGGTGAAGTGAACACTCTCACTTGTTGCATTGTTGAATGTGCTTAGCTTAAGTTTTTACAGACATGCCAATTATTCATATTCTCGGTGATAAATGTTGTTGATAATCATGCAAAACTAGCAAAGGTCATCACGTTAAATTTTAAAAATATATATTAACATAAATCCTCATTGATAATGTAATAATATTTTGTTAACCCTCTCACTTGAACACTTCCTCATCTTAAATCTATTGCTTTGGCTCTTATGTTCACCAATACTTCAACCTAGAAATTCTTCAATTCAATCCTTAAATATACACGTGCCACACTTATTTTATGCAATGTCTCCCTGTAAACAAAATTTTTTAAACAAAAATAAATTCCCTCCCACTAATGCTTTTTAAGATGTAAACTTGAAAATACATCATTTTAAATAATAATAATATGAAAAAATAAAAAGGAACACATTGTAGGGAATAAACCCTAACCTAGAATAATATTCTCTTTAAGAATACACCTTTTATGCACTTTATAGAGGAAGCTATTTCAAGACAAATATGGAACTATACTAAGTGTAGGAGATTGGCTAGTGTCAAATTATCGGTAAAGTGGTGGCACCATCCAAACATTTATTGCGTCCAATAAACACATCCATCACCTTACAATAATATTATATGTTTTATGATTCTGATAGTTAGGAAATGTGTGAAAGTTGTCTAATTTATTATAATCTATTTTATCATATATTAATATTTAAATTAAATTTCTATTTAATTTTATAAATATTAATTGGTTGAGAGTATGTATTTTTTTTTTTAATTATATGTTTAAATCAAGAGAGGTAAAGTATATACATCTTCATAAATTATACCAATTAAATTACTTAGTGGAGGTGGATTCCTTATCTAACTATAAAAAAATCTTATACACTAATTTTATGTCCACCTTGATAGTGATCTCAAAATTAAATCATTGTTATTACATAACCTTCAATTAATATATACATGTGAAATAAGATTGAAAACAACATCAAACCATATCAATTTAAACAAACTATGCTTACCCGTTTAATAAAACTATCCACATCATAAAATATTTCACATTGTTCTAAATATAATCTCTAAATCCCATGGCTGAAAATATAGTATTAAAAAATACATAATTTCTTTGCTCCGTGGGGTTGTTAAGTTGGTTTCATGTCACTCTTTATCTATATGTTTTTTGGGACAAAACGATAAATTCTTTTTGATTTCTTGCAACCTCTTAACCATTTACTATTATGAAAACTAAATGAGGGTGTAATCGCACCCCCACCCCCCACCCCCCCCCCCCCCCCCATTAACAACAAAAAGCAACGAGAGTTAGAAGGAGATGGTTACTCTCCTAAGCCAACTCCCAAGGTAGAATTATAGGAACAAGATCTATATTTTTTTTTTTTAACTTTCTCAAGTATTGAGATAGATAACATCATTGCATCCATCCCAACGAGACATTTCCAATGATATAAATTTCATCTAAATCTGACTTATGGATCAAAAGTTATGACTCTTTAAAAATGGGTCATTTCCACTCCGACATGTCATCATCATCTCCACATGTAAACCTCACAGAAACCCACATGTTAGGAGATAAGTCCATACCCCAGTGTCGATAGCTATCTCGCACTAAACACACCTATACTTGTGTGTGATAGGGTCCACGTGACATGAACATACCCCAAGGGAGGTCGGAGTCAACCCCTTTTTATTTGCTTTCTTTAAAAGAATAATGCCAATCTTGACCCCCGACCCCCAACCTGGCTGACCTCTCGACCCCTTCGACCTCTAACCAATGGGTCATAGAGTGTCAGGTTTGTTCATTGTAGTTTAGGGCAAGGCCTGTAGGAGGTTCACACTTTTTGGCCAACCTCATGACCTTCGACTTGGCTGACCTACTAACAAAAAAAATAATTTTAACTTCAATTTTCCACCATTCCCAATGATTTAACAAAGATCACTTTTATAATTTTTTGAGCTTTCTATGCACTACTTCCAACACCTGATGGCCAACAAAATCATAAGAAAATTATGAACAAACTTGAGAGACAATCAATCATAAGCATGATAGAAAATCAATAATATTTTCAATTGCATTTTCTTCCAAAAGTACAAAGAGGTAAAAAAAATTATTAATACAATGGAAATATATTCTCTTCAGCTCAATGACCCTATCAATTGAGAAATTAAATAAGCCAGGCTCATTAAATCATGCATGTCTAATCAAATATTGTGACAACAAGGGATGACAACAACACATCCTTCCCTTGAACCTTGAATGAACCAATTTGCATGCAACAACTTTGCTAAAAATTATTCAACACACAAGATTACCAAACATTCCATAATTTCAATTGGAACTACTGAGCAATCACTTCTAATAGTGAAACCCAACACCATCATAGTGAAATAATCCCTGCATCCAAGATGTTAGTATTGGACCATGCATCTCATGAATGCCATTCTTTGACATTCTCATATGGATTTTAGTCATCGATTCACACACAATAACATACACAATGATGATAAGGGATTCCATCAAACCAAGAAGTATGCCATTATTGAAATATAATTTTGGCTTAGTTTCATAAATATATTAGCTTCTCAATTCATAAACTCATCACCTTGTCCCAACACCTCTAAAACAATATCTACAACATACTAGTCAACTCTTGTAAGAAATAAAATTTAAGTAAGCCTCATGCATGCTATCATCAGTTCAAATAAGAAATGCAAACACATATCCATTATCATTGGAATGCATGAGGACACTTATTTTGAGAGGTAATGGGAAATTGAATCTGCGACAATGACTCTACACCCAAACATAGACAAATGTAACCAAATTCTTACTTGTAGCTATCACCCCCAAGCCAGATTCTAGAGGCGGAGGGATATTTTTCTTAGGGATTAAACACAACCAACAATAGATCCCAGAACTCTAGAGATTCTTCCACCTCCACCCACCAACTAAGTTGTAGTCCATAAAGTACACAGGGAGTCTAGAGTCCCATTGTCTCCACCCTTCAAAACTCAGCAATGTGGTTCCACCCAATTCAAGGATTCCAAAACCCACAATAAAATGAAGCAATAATAAGGAAACATTGAGAAATCCTCCAAGAATAATTCCTTCACCCCAGCCCTCAAGGAATTTATGAGAAACACCATCTCCACCCTCTTGGCCAACATAGACTCTAGAGGTAGTTAATTCCTCACATGGTGATTTCTTCTTACTTCGTTGCCAACCAAAAACATAATTCCCCTTCCATTCAAGCTTCTTCTAACCATTTCATCTCTTTCTCCTATGTAGTTGTATGTGCTATTTTTTCCCTCTTTCTTCTCTCATATGCATTGTTTTCCTTCTACTACAATGTCCCATTATTTCCAATTGCTCTCTCTCTTGCCTTCTACTCGTAGTAACTCCTTCCAATAAAATATTTTCAACCAATGAAAATTGTGCCATCTATCCAACTATTCTCCGAATTGATAAATATTTCTTTATTTACTACAATACCAACACATCTTGTGAGCTAACAACCTACCCATTATTCATTTTAAATTTTCCTATGCCTTAATAATATCTCCATCAAGCAACCATCAGAGCCTTATAGAATTAGTGTCCTATTACTCAACCCATTTTTTTCTCAAAATGTTTACATTGCATAATATAATTTAATTAGGGTGTTCACATAGAATGAAGATGAGTATAATATTGGGTATATATTTCCATACACCAATTATATTTATATTTTTCATTTTTATATATAAAAAAATATATAATATTACAAAAATTATAATATTAATATGATATATTTTTTATATGGGTCCACTTTCACCTTTACATAGACCCATCCGAGTAAACAAAAATATTAAAAACTGTAGATATTTTAATAAATTTTCTATTTAAAAAGTGATGATAAAATTAGCGACTTAAAAAAATTGAATACTTTGGTTGGGCTTCATTGTTGACCCGATCCACGACTACCATCTAACCACGAACCAAAAAAAACTCTTAATTAATGGCAATACCAACCATTAAATCTCTTTATAGTACAACATGAATGATAGACCCTTTACATGAGAAATTCATTTCATTATCAATGTGTTCTACTCCAAAAAAAAAAAAAAATAGTTTTTTTTGCTACGAGTGTTATTTATAATTCATAAATTAATAAGTACTTAGTTAAAGAGTTTAATTAAAATTAAAATGAGATAGTAAAATTTAATTGAAAAATATCATCTTAAAGGTGTAGTTTAATTATTCTATTTTTTTGGAAATATTACATAATATAAAAAATTCTTAAATAGTGATTCCAAAGTAAATAAGTCTTAAAAAAATAATGTTTGTAAACAACTAATTTCTTATTTTAATGATATACTATTAAATAATATAATGTTTTTTCTTCTGATGGGAATGTACATGATTTTATTTTTATAAATTAAAAGATTGTATTTTAACTCTGAACTCCTTTAATACAAATTATTATTCCTGCAACTTTATTAAATTTTAGTTTAATAAACCATACAAAAAGTATAGATTAAAATCTATATATACAAAAGGTTTTTAGTATAGATTAAAAACTATATAACAAAAGGTTAGATATATCCATATTGTGATATAAAAATAATCATACAAAACATTATGTATACCTATGTTTTGGAAAACAACTTCCCATCTTTACAAAGATTTTTATTACTAATTTCTCATTATAAAAATTCAAAATATAATTAGATTTAAATTATTTTAAATACAACAAAATATTGCCATGTTTTCTATTCCTCATATATATTTTTTTAATAAAAATATAAACCAGAAATTCAAAATGTGTTACATTAAATTAAACTTATTTTCAAAATTTAATTTATTAATATAAGTTTTAGATTAGATTTTTAATAAAAATATAGTATTCCAGATCCAATACATATTTTCCTTTATTATTTTCTATCTCTATATATAAGACACATAATTAATCCCAACCTCAACCCTAACATCTATAACAAAACATCATCTTGGAATTCAAATCCGACTTTGAAAATAAGTTCGACAATCAATAACAATTTACTTACATTCCTAGCTATTCGATTTTACATTATTTTCCAGGAATATATTAATAAAAGCTGTATCAACAGTTCTCTGATATCCGTAAGAGAGGCTTAATTACTCCTCCAATCCTTCCCACGGTATATTGAAAAGGCTGCGCAACGGTTATCTGCAATCCTTAGAGAGCCTCGTTGAACATGCGGCTTTCCGTTAGCATATTTCCCAATTCAACATCAATTATTTGTCATTTCTCAACCACAAATTCATTCAATTAAGTACATTTGATTTGTCATCGCAGAGTGGAGATAGTAGTTCTTCTTTCATACAGTCATTGTGACATGATGGCATTAGAAATATATGATAAAATTATGATGGGCTTAGGAATATATGATAAAATTTTGTATTGGGCAATAAAAAAAATTGTATGGGGCAATAAAAATTCATATCACCCACTCATTTTGTTTACATCTGCAGCTAACAAGATAGATGTTTCTTTGTCGTTGTTATGGGATTACAATGCAGAAATAATTTACAAAATTAATGTCCACGTAAAAATATTAAAATTTTAAATTAATATAAATTAAAAGTATAATTTTTAATCAATAAATAAATTTGGTTTTTTTAACATATTTATCCTCTACAATGTATTTTAATAGATAAATTAATTTAAACTTAAATCCATAAACAAACCCTCCGAATAAAATAACGGTAGTCAACCGAGACAACTGCTCTGAAAAGCAAGAACAAGCGGATCCTTCAAAAATTGACAAAATATTTGTGATTGGACAAAATTGACAAAACACCATTCCGATAAGACTACTTCTCCCGGTAGTACTCTCTCGGAGTTTTGCAAAATACACTTCTGTCCATTTCCTTCCTCCGTTGTATGTCAAAGGGGAAAAAATAAACTGTAAAAATAACCAGACAGCTGATGAAATACAAGGCTGTATTTCCAATTCATGCAATGCCGAGAGCTATATTCCTGCATATCTGTGAAGACGAGAAGAATACATTAAATAAAGAAGAATATACTTGCATGAAAAATGCTGGAAACGTCTAGAAGCAGTAGGAAAACGCACGGAGAGTGAACATTTAATTATCAGACGTATGTAACAGCAGGGAGAAATAATAAATGGAAAAAGAAATTAATGTACTCCCCAGACTGCAACCCCACCCAATCTGAAATACGCCGAGATGGGATCAATCATCTCGGCATATCACAAGCAGAGGCAGAGGAATGTTTCTAAAAGAGGGCAATGCCCTTAAAAGTTGCCGTTTGCTTTGTGGCGTTCACCCTCAAGAACACACAATTTTGCATTTAGCAGTCCGATTGAATGACACGCCACCTTTTTTGCATTTAGGTACATAAATTTCAACAACACTCACGTCCGGCAAGGGCTCCCACCAAAAAAATTGAGAACGACTAATCCTTTTGGCCTACTACAACATGTTGTAAATAATGACAATATGAATAAAATAAAGGAGAAACACATGACAGACACTAAACTCTAACCTGGAATAATATGAAATATTTCATATTGGAATACATTTGTTGCACTTTATATACTAGTTATTTGAAGAACTGCAGGAAACCTAAATATCTCAAAATTGTAGAATACAATAGTTTCGCAAAATCCTTAAATGCAAATAACACTAAACTATACTGTACAATATCCTTAATTGAAAATTAATTTAATAAATGGCAAAATAAAAATTAATGTGCTCCCCCACACTGCAACCCCATCTGAAATATGCAGAGGTGTGACCAACCATCTCGGCATATCAGAAGCAGATGGATCTGTCGAAAGGAGTGCAATGCCCTTAACATTGCCATTTCATCTGTGGTGTTCACCTTCAGGAACAGATAATTTAATTTCCATAAGTCTGTCCGAAGGAAAGACACGCCATATTTCACGTACAAAAGTTTTCTCTAACACACAATACTCAACAGACTATTATGACTGGAATCCAACTAAACAGAGAAAGAGACTGCATTCTTTATTTAATGACAGTGACACATCTTTCAACTTATCTTCTTTGGCTTCAAAGTGTAACTAATGACAGTGACAGAAAAATAACAGAAAAACAAAGAGAGACGGTGTCGACCACTGTTCATGGCATGAAACTACATTTGTTGTAAACTAATAGCTATTGAAAAAGGTATAAGAAAAACGTAGTAGCAGATACTAAGCCGTAGCATGGAATAATGTTTGCTGCTCTGTACAGTTCATATGGAAAAAAACATCTTTGTTCCTTTTAGATAGGAAGTAATTTCAAGGCTCGTCATGAAACTGTAGCTTAACCCTAAATATTAAATTCGGTTTGAAGAAGATGGTGTGGCAGATGATCAGTCGAGAAATGGTGGCAGCCGGGGGATGCACGACCTCTGAACGTTATGATACGTTTTACAATACTGGCCAAGTACGTGCGATTTGTGTCATTTATTAGCCTTTGTTTCGTGTCAGAATTCATTTTACGCCCAGTAAGACATAGGATCCATTTTAGAATCGTAACTTGCCAGGCCGTGGCATTGTATGTCACGGAGTTACAGTGCACAGATATTTTTAATTTTAATTAGAGACGTGATATAAAACTGGTAGGGAAGAGGTTGAAATAAGTATATAGTTTAATATAATTTTGAAGTTACATGAGGCTTGATGTAATATATGAGTTAATAGTTAAAGATTTAAATTTCGCTTTATATTTATATTTATATTTATATTTATATCTATGTTTATGTGTACGTGTCTGTTGTTAATTTATTTCATAATAAAATTGAACTATCCCACTTAACATATTCCTATATTTATAAGAGAGCATGGTTATACTTTTAGTTTATCCAAAGTTTTATGTAATCTATCAACTCGGTGATACCCCTTATCAATCAAAATTGTAACAAGGGAGTAGTTGTTTATTAGTCCCTCCCTACATCAACTATAGCATTAGATAGAGCGTTGAATTCATATTAAATTGGAATGACTATTTCAATTAACCAATGTTTAAAAAAAAATCGATGTCAAAAATACTTTTATCTAATGTTTCGATTTTGAGTTCTTATTGCCCAACTACGAGTTTTGCTATGGCACAAAAATGTTTTATCCGAACTTTGAAATTACCATTTCTATATTTATTCAAAGTTTGAAACTAAAGTTTTATAGAAAGTTTGAAAAAGCCATCTACTTTTTTATCCAAAGTTTCAACCTATTTTTATTTTTACAATTGATATTTAAACTCATCATATAAATTTATATTTAAACTCATCATATAACTCATTATATACATTTTCAGAGATCATATCCTAAATTTCCTACATTTTATTTTTAAGCCCCTTGTAGGTTTTTGCATGCAGAAATTGATAGGCGCCGCCACCTGTGGTAGACATATTGATAGAGGTGTTCACAAGGCATCCACCTATGGCTTGCATGTAGCAAACCCTAAATAATATCAGGGAACTACTCTGGCCCTACTTTGTAGGTGGTGGTCGTCTGTGAACTATCAAAATATCTAAATATGTAACAAATCTAAATATGTAACCTGAGGTCTGTTCAATTCGTGTGAGAGCAAGGAAAGGTAAGAGCCTAACTGAGCGAGTTGAGCCAGTTGCATAGTTTCTGGCAGCTAGTTGTGGTCCAGTTGTGGTTGTGGGATTGTAGACCAGTTGTGGGTGTGTGATTACTGATTTGAGCCAATTGTGATTCGTATTAGAGCCTGGCAGCTAGTTGTGGTCCAGTTGTGGTTGTGGGATTGTAGAGCAGTTGTGGGTGTGTGATTACTGATTTGAGCCAATTGTGATTCGTATTAGAGCCTATAATTCGTATTAGAGCCGGGAAAGATAACAACTAAACTGAGCCAGTTGAGCCAGTTCATATCAGAGCCGAGAAAGATAATCGTTGAACTGAGCCAGTTGCATAGCTTCCAAGTTGTGGGCCAGTTGTGGTTATGGTATTATTGTATTGCGACCAGTTGCAATTCCTTTCAAAGCGGGGAAAGATAAGAGCCGAACCGAGCTAGTTGAGCCAGTTGCATAACTTCTAGCAGTTGGTTGCGTGCCAATTGTGGTTGTGGTATTACTACTTTGAGCTAATATTATGGTGCCATGTACCCCTTCGTGCAATCTTCTGCAGATTTTGCCATGCCAAAATTGGCTAGCTTGGCTTAGAAATTTCCATTGAGGAGAACATTGTTGCCTTTCATGTCCTTGTGGAAGTAGCGCAACAAGTTATAATTGTGAATATAGTTAAGCTCGTCTGCCACATCCAGAGGGAACTCTTGTTCTGGTTTGGCAGATTTAAGAAGCTGGAAGCTACGAAATCCTGTTTTGTTTTGCATCTACAGTAATTAAAAGTGCCTTTCTCAATTTAGTCGTAACGTTTTCAAGTAAACATTATGGGGATTTTAGATGTTCTGGTTTGGCAGATTTAACAAGCTGAAAGCTACGAAATCCTTGGTATTGTTTTTGTTTGGCAGATTTAACAAGCTCAAAGCTGCGAAATCCATTTTTTTTGCATCTACAGTAATTAAAAATGGCTGTCTCAATTTAGTCGTAATGTTTTCAAGTGAACATTCTAGGGATTCTAGATGTTCCAATTTGGCAGATTTAACAAGCTGAAAGTTGCAAAATCCTTTGTCGACTCATGTAGAACCAAACCTCTATTTTTTTTTTTTTGGTCAATTGCCCTCTGCGGAAAGCTGTGAAATCCTTTGTCGACTTACGTAGAACCAAAAGTAACAAAGTTTTGTTATTTACTTTTGTTGTTTTTTTTACACCGAGTCTATAATGGGGTGTTACAGAAACGTGGAATTGATGACACTAATGCAAACACTAGAGTTTTTCTTATCAGACTTCCGAAGGTTTTTTATCCAACCTTCCCGGCAGGGACTATCGCTCCATGCAATCCTTGTTATGAGAATAATGTTATTCATAGAGGATATGAATATAATTTACAATATAGATTTTTTTGTTTTTTAATGTACAATTCAATGTTTTCCATTAATATAGTTTATCATATGAATTGAATGTATAATATTGATAAAATATAATAACATAATGATGTTTCTTTATAAATATTTAATAGTATGACTTTTTTTAATTAAGAAATATGTGATTACATTTTATTTTTTATTAGTTTTTTTTTTAAATGTTTTGTTGTTAAAACATATTTATGAAAATATTTTATGCTTAGCCATGTATTCATAGTTTTATGTTATTATTGTTGTCAAGGTTAATTATATGACAAAGTATAGATTTTTAAGTAAAATTGTCGAGTCTTAAAAATATTTAATGATAGGTGGGTGCAAGCCAATTATGGTATCTTATGATCCATTATTGACAATGAAAACTTGGAAAAACAATAATATATTAACTTGGAGAAATGACTAAAAGTACTTAAGTGGAGTAATGTATTTGAGTAATATATTAACTTGGAGTAATGTATTTGAAGGTGGTATTATTAAAGAAAAGAGGGTTCGATGGCACGACTGCATCTGCTCTGCAGTGAGTCTGAATTTGGTTAGGGATCTTAATGCATGTAGCTACTGTTTGTGGCTTTGAACTTGTGCATCCTCCATGCACCACGAGAGACTTGGGGACTCCACAAATTCTTCTTTTTTGGCACCTTCTAGCATCTTACGCCGGGGTTGGTAATGTTCCACTTGCCCATCACTGTTTGTCAGTGGGTATGGAGGAGGATCTAGTATACTTTATGGATGACCAGTATGTATCTGTGCCCATCTCGACAACTACACCCTCTTCCCTACCTAATGCATCGCTTTCTACTCTTCCAGTTACCCATGTCGGTTGCCCTAGGGCCAGCCCACTAATTTACCCTTCTTGCCCCAACTCCTCGCAACCAACCTATTCCTTACTTGTGGAATCGATTCCCAGGCCAAGATCTGATTACCCTGCCCCCTCTCTAGCATCCCTGCACTTCCTATCTACTTGTTTAGACTCCACCTCTCCCTCTTACCCATTAGGAAATACATCAACCCACCCACCTATCGATTTCCCTCAATTCTTGCTTCTGGATCCAAGTCAACATTCCACGATACCCCCCTTTGGTCCTCCGCTTTCTCATCTGACTCCCTATCCACATCTAACATCTTCTCCCCTCTCATCTGGTTGTTTCGACGACCCTCCTATTGGCTCGACTGATTGGGGTCCTGAAGCTAGGGTTGATGATATACAGGATCCCCTCCCCTGAATCCTCCTCCGCTCCTCACACTAATAAGCCCTCCAAGTCCATGAGGAAATCCAAGAATCTCCCTCAAATTTGGAGAAGGGTTTCAGATGGGGGATGTTATTGATACTACAGACCGGGTTTTGGTCGAGAGAGTTCGAGGTCACACATACTTGACAACGAGATTATGACAATGGATTATTGAAATTTAGGGGTAGATACTTTCAGAATTACCATCGGTCACTACTCTCTCGCATGGGTGGTTCACCCTCCGGTTCCATTGAGCAGATTGTACTTCATGGGTGCTCTAGAAATACTAGCATATTGAGATTTCACCTGTCCTAATAAAGAGGGGGAGTCCCATGTTCAACTCACAACAACAAAAATTGGAGGTTTGTCCTACCTGGGTACGTTTTCTAGGCGTGTTGTTGCACTTTAGGTTTGAAGTCATTTTCACTTGCATTGGCAACACTCTTGGAACCTATTTGGATTACGACTAATCCTATATTGTCTCGAGCAACATGTCACTGGCCCACAGCTTCGTTTATGAAGACACTCGGGAGGGTATGGAGGAGAAACTTACATTACTCTGGAAGCATTTCACCTGTATTAAGATAATTGACTATGAAGGGGTGCCCTTCAAACGCAGGCTTTTCCATACGGTTGGTAATTTTAGCAAGGAATTCCCACTAGTTCTATCTATCCCCTCTCTAGAAAATTCACCTCACGATATTGGATTGGTAGACAAGACGGGTTCACAAGATCAACGAATGCCCAAAACACTTGCAATCCATCCAAGACAAAGGCTTGAGAGAAGAGGCAAGTGAATGTTTCATTTCACACTCTACGTAAACTCTCTAATGTTTTGGCCATAATGAATTTTGTATTTTTATGAATTATTCAATAGTAGGACCCTTATCATTCCTTGTAAAAAAATTCTTGCTAGAAACCATGAAGAGGGTTTTGAAAAAAAAATCATTTTTTTGGCGAAAATTTGAAATGGCCACATTTCAGTCAATATTGCTTAGAATCCTTATTATGACCTGTTTTTAGAAATGGAACAACCATTCTGCATCTTCTCGTGAGATAGAAATCCCGATCAAGGCACTCTGGAATTTAAGATTCGCGCGGCAACATCCCTGCCATCCTAAAAAATTCTGAAAAAAAGAGTTGATTTTAAATCAGCGATATTTCCCCCATCCAGACTCCGATTCGACCAATTTTTTTTTAAACTAGGTAATATATCAAGAGGATCTTCTATATGCAATTAGTTTCTCAAAATTCCCCATAAAAGCGACAAAAAGTAAACTGGAGATTTGACGTCCACAAATTTTCGTCAAAACATTTATGCAAGACAACTGAATTTTAAATCAGTGATATCTCCCTCATCTCGACTCCGATTCAGCTGATTTATTTTTTGAAATTGGGTACTTTTTCACAAAGAATCTAGATATGCTATTTGTTTCTCCAAAATTTTCACCAAAAGTTATAGATTTGATCTGCAAACGCGTCGCCCCAAAAAATTCCTACAAAAAAACTAAAAATAAAAATTCTTTGCTTTGCCCAAGAATGTGGTCTAATACCACTTGTAATAGATCTTCCATAGAAAATATATAACAATGCACAATATACCTAGAAATAACAAGATTGATCAAATAATATAACATGAAAATGCTTCTTTATTGATAAAAACCCTTAAGGTAGGGCAACACCATATAATCACTACTTAAGGAAGGAGAATACTCCACAAGCCATATGCTTTCCAATACAATAATCCTTCACATCTCTCAATGGGGAGTCTCTAGCCTCTATATATGATTCATACATACAATACCATGGGTCATTACCATGGTTCTCTCAATACGATATATCTAATACCATGGGCTTACCATATAACTATGGCCCATCTCATTATTACATTACTCCCTTAGGTACCTCCCCCTGTACCCTATAATATGCCCCATAGGTATACTATGCGCCTCCTCTTAGCAAGTCTCGTGCGGCGGCTGCTGCAGCGCTCACATCGGGTAACCCTCCCTCCTGTTCTTTTGTTTCATCTCTTTCTCTTTCCGAAATAATTCGGTCATCCTCTTTGTCATAGTGCATCTTGTCATATGCATTTGCATCACCTCCTCTGACCCACCCCTTGGTACTTCCTCCTCCTATTTTTTCCAATACGCCTCCATCCTTCCCTAATCCTCCCCTATTTGTCCCTTCGACTCAGACATAGGATATTTCTCTCCCCTGCCGCTCCTACTACCTTTGCTCCTTGGAAAAATATTCTTCCCTATATGTCTGTGGTATTTGTATCATCACTCCTCCCAAGCCCTCCAATACTACTCATTGAAGACATTCCACTATCTCCAAGGCCATCTGTCAAGCTCGTATTGATGTGGTTGAGGGCAAACAACTATCCATCAACTAGGTTCTTAGAGCATAGAGCACTCTATCATCATCCCCCCCATGAAGTGTTTGTCCCTTAATTATTGTGGGATGGCTAACCCTGCCAAAAAGCTAGCCTTTAAGAGACTCCTTGAAACTAAATGGGTGGATGTCATATTCTTGCAAGAAGCACTTGGTATTATTGACTTGGTTATCCTTGTGGTAGAATCCCTTGTACCTAGGTGGAAATTTCAAGCCCTAGATGTTCGAGGGAAATGTAAGGGCATTTCCTTTGGCTTTAATCCTAGAGCTGTAAGGATTTTAAATATGTGGGGAGGGGTCGACTTTATTGGTGCAGATATTTTCTCATCTGAATTGGGAAAGGAGATAAGATTGATAAACATGCTAGGCCCCTATCACAACAGGGCTGCATTTTGGGACCAATTTATCTATACATCCCTCTTACAAGTTGACAACATCATATTGGGTGGAGGCCCCACATTTTCTATTGGACATGCAAAATCCTGGGGGTACAATGCTAAGATTGACCCTTTATCAGACAGCTTGGAATCTCTATTGGGTAACCACCTATTCATTGACATTCATATTGCTCGACTTGAGCCTACTTGGAGGAATAAAAGGATTGGAAAGGTCATGATGGCTCGAAGGCTAGACCAGTTCGTCATCAAAAACACACTTATTGGGGCTCTCTTTAACTGCAGACAATGGGTTGGATGAGGGATTTATCTGAACAATCACTCATTTATCTTGAGATTGTTGGTCATCTTTGCAAAGCAAAAACACCCTTTAAATTTAATGCCACTTGGTTAAAAGACTTGGAATACATCAGATTGGTCTCACACTTTTGGAAGGCTCACCCCCCTGATACTACATGATCTATCTCTAAAGGATTTGTTAACAACCTTCTTAAACTTAAGCGATTAACCATTGACTGGGCCAAAGACAAGACAAAGCAGGATGACCTTAATCTTCTCAATATTGAACTTGAGCTCTTCAATCTAGAAGATGTTGATGGGAGGGCGTTTTCATCTGTTGAAGCTAAAACCCATCTCATTGGGCTCAAGGCTGAAAGGAATAGGATTCTAAATGATAGAGAAGAAGCATGGCGACTTAGGAGTTGTTCCATCTGGTTACAAGCCAGGGATGACAATACGAAGTTATATCATCAATTTGAAAATAGGTGACACATGATCAACACCATATGGAAGATGACTAATGAGGAAGGTCACAGAGTTCACTCCCTCAATCAACTTGCATTGCTCAACACATCTCACTTCAGTCAGCTTTACAAGCCCCCCTCAAGAAGCTTCACTTACTGAGATTATGAGGGCGACAGGTCTCTTTCCTAGTTTTGTTGATCATGATGTTGTTTAGGACCTCAACAAGCTTGTATCTATGGAGGAGATGAAGGGCACATTAAAATGGTTTAAAAAGGTTAAGAGCCCTGGCCCTGATGAATGGCTAGTTGAATTCTACTTGGAATTTTTTAAATTACTTGGGAAAGATCCGCTTCAAGTCATCGAGGAATGTAGAAAGAGTGGTTGAACGTATGAAGCATTCAACCTCGACCTTCATTATCCTCATTGGTAAATATGATCCCCTTGAAACTTTCAATGACTTTAGACCCATCTCCCTTCACAATTTTGTTTACAATATCATTTCCAAGATGATTGCCAATCACCTCAACCCCATTCTATCTACTCATATATCACTTGAACAGTTTGCATTTCTTAATCACCATCAAATTCATGATGTTATTGGCACTACACAGGAGGTCCTACACTCCATTAAGATTAAGAAATTAAAGGGAATGATCATTAAGATAGACCTAAAAACAGCTTTTTATCATACAAGTTGGTTATACTTGAGAATCCTCCTTACCCATTTAGATTTCCCTCTGGACTTCATCAACTAGATCATGTGCTACATTGACAAGGTTCTTACAGTGTCCTTATAAATGTATCTACCTCCCCTTTTTCCCATGATGAATGTAGCCTCAGATTGGGCTACCCGCTGTCTCCCCCACTTTTTCTGCTCGTCATGAAAGGCCCGAGCCGATTCATTTCTGAAGATCGTAGTCTTGGTCGACTCCATGGTATTAACATCACCAACAATTAAATCCTTAGACATCTCCTATTTGTCGATGATGTATTAATTTTCCTCAATGGGGGTATTGGTGATTCATCAACATTTATTTCATTATTGCAATTATTTAGCCAGGCCACTAGTATGAAGTGTAATTCCCAAAAATATACTATTTCATTTGTTGGATGCTTGCAGCATGAGATACATTATGCACACCAGTGATTTCCCTTTACACTTCTACCTTTTGATGATGGAATTAAGTATCTTGGGTTCCGACTCAAACCTCTTCATTACAATATTTCTGATTGGACCTAGCTTGTTGTCAAGATTCAAAGAAGATTGAACATTTTGAATCATAGATATCTTTCCATGGTTGGGCGACTAGTACTAATAAAACTAGTTTTGGAAGCTATTACTATATATTCGATGTCCATGGCTTGGATTCCTCAGGGGATATGGATGAGAATTCAAACGTTGTGCTAGAAATTTCTATTTAAAGGGAAACAAGATGGCCACATATATGCATGGGTTCATTGGGACCTAATTGCACTTCCCAGTAAATGGGGAAGCCAGGGACTGAATAACCTCGACTCCTTCTCTAAAGCACTAGCTGCCAAGATGGGATGGAAAATCCTTAGTGTTAAAAGCTTATGGACTCAGGTGGTTTATCAGAAATATATCTACCCCCTTCACATGCTTGATTGGGTCAAACTTCCCACTTGGAACCGCTTAAACATCTCATCTATTTGGAGTGTTGTCTTAAATTCCATATCTTACATTTGTGATGGACTGGCTTGGCGAATAAGGTTTGGATCTTTAGTTTGAGTTAGTATGGGTCCATGGTCCAGATCTAGTAATGCATATAAGATTCTGCATGCTCTTATACATTTATTATCTAATGTTGGTATATCATATCTTGATCAAATAGCAGATCCAAAGAACTCTAACCTTTTTTCACAAGCATGGAAATCTACTTTACTTCTAGGCATTCCTGACAACTCGCATCTAGATTGGCTCAACTACATTAATTCTCATGCAGAATCACATGTTAGGATAACCAATGTGGAGGAAAAACTCATTTGGGTACAGGCCAAGCGTGGAAACTATGAACCTAAGGATGGTTATACAATCATATATGTTGCACACAAGCCCCCAGTTATGGACTGGTGGTGGAGTGTTTTGTGGAAGTTGAAGGGCCTGCTATGATCTAGACTATTCATGTGGATGATTCTCCAATATAAATAACCTACAAGAGAAAACTTAAAGAAGCACTCATTCCATGGCCCTACGTGGTGCGTTCTTTGCCAACAGGATTCCGACACTACTGACCACCTTTTCCTTCACTGACCCTCCATTTTATCTTTTTGGTCACATATTCTCAAGTCTCTCTATATCACCCCTCAATGGTAGGGGGAGTCCATACTTGAGGCCTAGCAATTGTGGTGGACCTCTTCCCATCCTCCTAATGTTAGGAACCTTCCCCTTTTGGTTTGCTAGTCTATTTGGTTGCTTAGAAACAAATTCATATTCAAAGGTATTGAACCTCACTGTACTCAGGATTTTTCTCATGTTTTATCCCTATACTCCAACATCCCTGATGATGACCGACCTGCACCCCATCGAGCCATCATTCTAAAGTCATTGATAGGAACATACCATGTGCCTATTTTGATGGATCAACCCAGGAGAATAGATGTGGAGGTGTCCTCCTACATCTATTAGATAATCATTATTTCAAAATTTAGATGGGATTGGGCATTAGAACTAACAATTTTATAGAACTAATCACTCTCATGCATCTTTTGCATTTTGCATTAGAAAAGGAGTGTAGGAATATACAAATATTTGACGACTCTAAGATCATTATAAATTTCTTCAACAACACATTTATTTGTCATGTGCACACACTGAAGAATATACTAGATGATGCATTGCTTTTGAAATCACACTTTGACTCCATCTATTGTAATCACATCTATAGGGATCACAATCAGATTTCCGACCAATTATCCAAGGCAGTCGTGATCCAACCTAGGGGCCTATGGTTGATTCAGGAGTAGAGGGGATCATAATTCCATCAGTACTACCATAGATTGATCAGAGGATATAGGAGGCATTCAAGCCCTAATTTCATGGGTCATTTTTGAGCTATAGATAGACTTTTGCATCGAGTACAATTTTATTTATATATCTATTTTTGACTTGTAATTTAGATCACCTCGGAACACCACAATGATATTAATTTTGAGTTTTCTTATGATTGACATATCATTTTTCATGAAAATATAATGAGTACATTTCAATTTATGTAACCTTCTAGTAAGACAATTTTCTTTAGAATTTTAGACAACATAGCATTCTTGTGCACCACTACTTTTTAAAAATTTATAATTTTTTATTAAATAAATGATTGTCAATATATCATTGGAATTATGATTTTCTTTATTAAATTAATTATTGTCATTATATCCTTGAAATTATGATTTTTTTTTATTAAATTAGTGATTGTGATTATATCATTGAAATTACAAGGTCTTTCATAAGTTGAACCCAAAGGAGTCTTAACATTAAAAAACAATCATTTTTTCAGATTGTAGGTCTTAATGTCCACTAGTACACCATATAATTTATTTTCTAAATGGTTAATGTATTTTTTTATTATACTGCAAATAAATAAGGGATGTATAATTTGATATAAACAATGTTAATTTTTCGAAACAATTATATGTGTGCATGTGTGCATTTTCTCACAAATTCATGATTTCATGTATTTGCAACCCAAAACACCATGTTTGTGATCCCAAACCTATATTTGAGGCAACTCACTCATTGTGCATGTAAGCTCCCCACTAAGAAAAAATTAAACTCGAAATAGTTTTTGATGCCGAGCAATCTCTAGCTACTTGAAACATAATATGAGACATCAAAGTGAGATCTTGATAATACACTAGTTGGAGTTTCAAATCCTTTCACCTACGAGAACAACATACATTAATCAAAGACACACAATTTCTAGCTACTTGAAACATAATATGAGACTTTAGAGTGAGATCTTGATAAAACCAGAGTTGGAGTTTCAAATCCTTTCACCTACAAGAACAACATCTAAAAACAACGAACTTATTTCTTGAATTCAATTTTTTGTTATAAGGTCAATTCCTTGAATTAAAACAAATTTAACAAAGTTACAAAAAAATGCTCACTAGATCCTAAAAATTAATAACTATACATCAATAAAACTTCATGAAATTAGGAAATAAATTCTGACATGATTCTAAAAACAAGTAACTAATTATCATAATAGTTATTACTTATAAAATCTATGTGTAAACAAGAAAAAATATAATAATGAATGTAATTGAAATTAAAAATAGAAAGAAAAAAGACAACAAAAACAATATAAGGCATATTAAAAAATTATAAGGCTTAAAAAAAATTATTGGGAAAAGACTTTTTAAATTTTTTTCCTCTTTAAAATTTATTATCTTAAAATAACCATAGAAAAACAAAAAATATACAAGTCAATTAAAAAGTAATAAAACTAAAAAGATATTGGAAAAAAGGTTTTTTTTTTTTGTTTTTTGTAATGAAGATGAAAAAACTACAATCCATGAAAAGACCAATAATTAAATAAATAAATAAAAATAAACTAAGAAACCAAGAATAGTGAATGTATTAAACAACTTCATAATAAAAAAGTCAACTAATCACTTTACAAATAAATAATTTAATAATATAAACAATTAACAAAAAAAAATGAATTCCCATTAATTAAATATGAATAAGCATATAATATTGGTCATAAAAATTAAGTAGATAAAAATGATTCAATGATCATAAAAAAAAACTTTCAAATCATAAAATAATATAAATAAATAATATATAAAATTGAAATAAATAAATTTATATATATATATATTAATCTTTTAATTTTTATTGAAAGTCACTCATATATTCAACACTTCCAAACACAAAAACCAACTAACAATCAAGATGAACCATAAAAAAATTCAATATCGTTGTGCTTTGTCAATAGACCACAAAAACCAAACCTTAACATGAAGATGAACCATAACAAAAAAATCAATATCGTTGTGCTTTGTCAATAGACCATTGTACTGAAATTCGTTTTTTTTTAATATATATGTATATCTGATTTGTCACCGCATAGTTCAGATAGTGTTTCCTTCTTTCACACCGTCAGCGTAACATGATGGCATTAGGAAAACAGGATAAAATCATGCATTGGGCAATAAAAGCAAATAAATAATCAACTGATGCAAATTACCGACTCATTCCGTTTACAACTGTAGCAAACATATTTACAGTAACTTTGATTGTAGGTGTTTCATTGTCATTTTCATGGCATTGAAATGCAGAAATAATGTACATAATTAATGTCCAATTTTTTATATTAGTATTATTTCAATAAAAGTATAATTTAATTAATAAATCAGATATTTTTTTCAATAAATTCATAAACAAACTCTTCAATTAAATGAATGTAATCGTTGAAAATCCATAAACAAACTCTTCAATTAAACAAAGTTGTAGAAAGAAAAGAAACGGTAGAAATGAATACAAGTGTAGAGAGATAGCAAATAGATGAAATACATGTAACGCTAAAGCATGCTGAGAGCTATATTCCTCGATATGTGTGAAGACGGAAAAGCATAAAGAAAATAAAGAAGAATATACGTGCATGAAAACAGTAGGAAAACCTAAGGAGAGTGAATATTTATTAAATATTAATATTTTATTTTAAATAATTTATATATATATATGGTTTTGTTGTTTGGAGAATATTTATAAAAAGATTTAGGTATGTATTATGGTTAGACATATTTTCATAATTTTATGTTATTGATGTTGTTATGGTTAATGATATGATATAGTATGGATTTTTAAGTATTTATTAAAATTATTGAGTTGTAAAATGATTTAATCATAGGGTGGGTATAATTTAATTCTAGTATCAATTAGTAGCAATGTAAATTTGAAAAAATAACAATATATTAATTTGGAGGAATGACTAAAGGTACTTACGCAATGTATTTGAAACTAGTGTAAAAAGATGAATTGTAGACCAATGAATAGTTTTCAAAATATATAATTCTTACTCGTAGGAATTGTGTCAAACTATATGAATCTTGAGTAGTTTTGTTATGGTTGTCATGTTATTTTCCATGAAAAATATAATGACTACACTTCCATTTGTGTAACCTTTAAGTACCACAAATTTCTTCTGAATTTTGGACAACACAATATTCCTGTGGATGACTGATCTAGGTGGCTACATCAATTCAATTACACAAGTGTTCAAAGTGTCGTCATTAGGGAATATGGGTGTCATTCAGTGTCGCCGTCACTTCAGTTCAGCCTCGACAGATCGGCAGTGTTGGTTATGATTAGCATCATCAGTGGCATAGACGCATCATCCAAGTTGCCAACAATGTGTATGGGTAGTTGTCAGGGAAAAGTTTGGTGTCGTCGTTTGTCGATGATGTGTATTGGAGAATTGTCGCATTGTGACAAAGTTGTAATCGAGATTTTCTATTCTAGACCCTAAAAATCCTAATCTTACCTCTTAGTCCTATGTACTAAATCCTATGCCTAAAGCCCTAAGCCTATGCTAATCACCTTAACCTAGTCCCTAAATCCATATTTCAAACACTACACATTCATGTTATGTATTTAAAATACATTGTCATACAATGTACTAATTAAAATACATTAAAAAAAAGTAAACCTATGGTTTATTACCCCTCAGTCTATATTAATACATTAAAACATTACAACTAAATAAAATTACAGTCCTTAACTGTATTGGCTTCTTAACCGCGTCGGAGATCATGTGAATAATGCAAAAGGTTTTCGGTTAGCAGGTTGGAGGTTACCATGACTGTAACCGCGTCGGGAGAGCTGTGGAAATGTGAACAAGAACGGGGAACTGGCAGGGTTAACAGATAACAATTAAGTGCCAGAACCACGGAATAGCAGTTAGTAACAGTTAGCATGTGATCAGAGCACGTGGCCACACCGCTAGCTGGGACCACCATAGTAAGTTGTTAGGTGGCAGTCAACCACCTATTCACATGCTGACACTTAACCCCCTCCATGCGGTTAGCTGACAACTAACAGTCATCGGCTATTCTAATGTTTTAGTTTGGGTTTGTAAAGATTTTAATGCAGATTTAATACTAAGAATCATAAATGTAATCCCTAAGTGGCAATTTATGATAAAACCAAGGGGAATCAAATCCCACAAATCAACCTATACATGCAAATCATAATTTGGAGACCTCGAGTGCACTAGGAGGCCTTTAAAAGGCATGTATGCTCATTGAAGAGAAGGAGAAAGCTTTTTAAAGTTTTTGTATGCAGATTCTACAAGAGAGAACATATTTTGTTTTCAGTGTAACAGGAACATCGAGAGTCAGAATTGGGAACCAAGACAAGCATTGGAAAGCTGGTTCAGAGAACTTTCTGTTGAAAGTAACCAGAAATGCCTGTGAGCACATTCAATTTGGTCAAATTTTTGTGTAATAAACCTCTCAGGATTCGTTCCTAATAAAGTTGTCGCCCATCTTGAAAGCAGACCCAAAGACATAGTCCATCAGGGACAAACTTCGTAAACGATATTGTTGTATGATATAGCTGTGTATTTGTTGTTTTCAGTTTTGTTTTGCATCTTGATTAAGTTTTCCAAACTGTCGCAAAGTCCTTCTTCTCTTCACTCCTCACGATTTCTGCACTTCCGGTTAATAATCAATTCATTAATGGCATAATCAATTCTACATCAGTTTAATATTATCATTTTCAGATCAAGTTGGTATCAGAGCTAAAGGTTTCAAACGTTTTGTAGAATTTGCCAAGTGAGTGTTAACCAAATCGAAGTCACAACGTGGAGAAGGAATCCTTGAGGAGATTGATCTAGAGATTGGAAAATGAAGAGTCGTTCATAAATTGACCATGTCAAGATCAGATGCATGTGAAATTCCATAAACTAAGTGGAGCGATGAACAATTTCAACAAGTGTTCATGAATATGCAATAGATGTTGGGCGAACTGTATGAAGATAAGAAGACAAGAGATGTAGCTTCTGCTTCAAAGAAATCGAAGAAGGATAAAGGTAAAGGCAAAGTTGATAAACCACCTTCACCTCCATCATCTCCATCATCATCTTCTTCTTCTTCTTCATATTCCAGTGAAGAATTTGAAACAAAAAGGAAACCTAAGAAAGAATCTCTTTTGAAACTTGATGTTAAATTTGAGTTACCTATATATGATGGCGAAATGAATCCTTAAAAGTTAGATAACTGGATTAAGCAGTTAGAAGTGTATTGTTGCATTCAGAACATTACTAAGGATAAAATGAAAATTCAGCTAGCTACACTTAGAATGGGGGGAATAGCTTTAATCTGGTGGGAAAGTAAAACTCAGATAGATGTAAAGAAAAACGGTAAAGTCATATCGTCATGGTCTAAGTTTTTAAGAGCTCTTAAGAAGCAATTCTATCCTTTAGGATACATGAAACAAACTATTATTGATTAGCAACACTTGAAGCAGCGTAAAGGATAGAGTGTTCAGGAGTTTAATCAGGAGGTCAAAAAGAAAGCCTTAGTGCTTGGTATTTCAATGGATACTCATTAAACTTTGTTAAAATATATCGGCGATTTACATTCATATTTGCAACACACATTGTTGATGTTTAACTCTAACGATATTAATGAAGTGTGTGTTCAAGCCATTCATATTGAGTTAGGTGGTAGACCATACAAATTTGCATCACCATCATCCAAAGAGCTGGAAGCTAAAGATTCCAAAGACAAGAGGAAGAACAAAGGAAAGAAATCAGTTTTAGCTCAGAAGGAAAGACCTACTTGTACTCATTGCCAGAGAGTTGGTCATGAGGAATCTAAGTGTTGAAAACTTCATCTAGAACTTAAGCCAAAAAAGTTCCTTAAGGAGAGGGATGAAAAGAAAGCAGCTGCAACAATCCAGCAGGATCTAGGTTCCAATTTAGGTGATGAAATGAAGATAAATGCTATAGTTTCGACAGCTAAAATTTCTAACCATGGTTCAAGTTTGAGTACTATTGCATCTTCAAGTAATAGTCTTTCAAATGAGAATATAAGAGTTGAATTGTTTCACGTAAGGATAACTTCTAAGCACATGAAGATAGACACAATGTTTGATAATGGATCATAGGCCAATTTGATATTTGAGTATTTAGTTAAGAAGTTGGGTTTGGAGACATGGAAACATCCTAAACCTTACCCATTAGGATGGCTAAATAAATCAAATCAGATAAAGGTCACAAAGCAATGTCGATTAAGATTTTCCGTTATAGCTAATTACATTGATGAAGTGGAATTAGATGTGGTACCATTATACATATGTGGAGTTGTCTTAGGGAGTCCTTATCTTTAAGATTGTGATGCAGTCTTTTACAGGAGAGAGCATAAATATCACCTTAAGAAAAATGAGGTTGAATTTATTGTCAGGGCACATCAAAACAAAAATCAATTGAATTCAGTTGTTTCTAATCAAATGAAGAAATTAATAAGTTCAAATAAGAGATTTTTAATCATGTGTGTAAAGGAACAAACATCATGTCCAAGTTATGAGTCCCAGTTTAAAGATAGTTTGATCAAAGAGATAAAAAATTCTTTAGTTCTATTTAAAGGAAACAAGTATATTACTCATAAAAATGGAATACAACATGCATTACAGTTGATGCCTAAATGTCCTCCTCCTAATGTCAGAATGAATCAATTCAGTTTAAGTTTGAAACTTAACAATTGTAGGGATACAGATAAGTATTGGGGAAGTCAGTGTTTGGTTTATCTTGTATTATGTCGCCATTAGAAGTCTCTTTTCAAGTGGAGAGGAAGCATTTTTGTTTTCATATGAAAGCCTCTCTAAACGTAGTGTCAAAGTATCCAGCTTATGCATCAGGAGAAAGTGCTAATCAATGGAAACATCAGATAGTGATATCAGAAATGTCTTTGATTGTCTCTGTCATTCTACAAAATAGATTGTTAATACAAGTCAATAGTATTGAACAATATCCTATAGAGATTGTTTTCAAAGATTGTGAATCACTAACTCATGGTATCTTGTGGAAAGAAGTCAATTGCCATGTTTATAACAGGTTGTTTCACCATCATCACAAGTTGTACATACTACAGAAGAGTGGAATAGGTCACCAGTTCAAAAAGTGCCATGGTCAGCATCAAGGTCATCAATTGCAGGTGATTGATTGAATGTATTGGTACATCATCAAGTCAGGGTGGAAAGAGAGGGAGTTCTACCCTCATCAACTATTTAATTAGTCAAACTTTTGGTGGTCCAAAAGCTTTCAAGTGGAGAGGAGTGATCCAGGTGGCTCCGTCGATTCAATTACACAAGTGTTCAAAGTGTCATCATAAGTGAATATGGGCATTGTTCAGTGTCATTGTCACTTCAGTTCAGCCTCGACATATCAACACTGTTGGTTATGATCAGTGTCGTGAGTGGCTTAGATGCATTGTCTGAGTTGTCAACAATATGTATGGGTTGTCGCCATAGCAAAGTTTGGTGTTGTCGTTTGTCAATGATGTGTATTGAATAATTGTCACATTGTAACAAAGTTGTAATCGGGATTTTTTATTCTAGACCCTAAAAATCCTAATCTTACCTCTTAGTCCTATGTACTAAATCCTATGCCTAAAACCCTAAGCCTATACTGAACACCTTAACCTAGTCCCTAAACCCATATTTCAAACACTACACATTCATGTTATGTATTTAAAATACATTGTCATGCAATGTATTAATCAAAATACATTAGAACAAACCTAAAACTATGGTTTATTACCCCTCGGCCTATATTAAAACATTAAAACATTACAATTAAATCAAATTACAGTCCTTAACCATATTGACTTCTTAACTGCATTGGAGATCATGTGAACAATGCAAAAGGTTTTTAGTTAGCAAGTTGGAGGTTACCATGATTGTAACTACATCGGGAGATTTGTGGCAATGTGAATAGGAACGGGTAACCATCGGGATTAACAAACAATAGTTAAGTGCCGGAACCGTGGGATAGCAGGTAGTAACAGTCAGCATGTGATGAGAGCACGTGGCTACACTGCTAGCGGGGATCACTGGAGTAAGCCGTTAGGTGGCAGTTAGCCACCTATTCACATGTCGACGGTTAACCCCCTCTACCCGGTTAGCTGACAGCTGATGGTCATCAGCTATTCTAATGTTTTATTTTGGGTTTGTAAAGATTTTAATGCAGATTTAATGCCAAGAATCATAAATGTAATCCCTAAGTGGCAATTTATGATAAAAACAAGGGGAATCAAATCCCACAAATCAACCTGTACATGCCAATCATAATTTGGAGACCTCGAGTGCACCAGGAGGCCTTTAAAAGGCATGTATGCTCATTGAAGAGAAGAAGAGAGGCTTTTAGAGTTTTTGTGTGCAGATTTTTCAAGAGAGAGTCTGTTTTGTTTTCAGTGTAACAGGAGCATCGAGAGTCGAAATTGGTAACCGAGATAGGTGTTGGAAAGCTAGTTTAGAGAGCTTTCTATTGATAGTAACCAGATGTGCCTATGAGCACATTCAGTCTGGTCAAATTTCTGTGTAGTTAACCTCCCAGGATTCATTCCTAACAAAGCGGTCGCCCATCTTGAAAGCGGACCCGGAGACGTAGTCCATGACGGATGAACTCTGTAAACAATATTGTTGTCTGGTATAACTATGTATTTGCTTTCTTCAATTATTTTTTGCATCTTGATTAAGTTTTCCAAATTGTCACAAAGTCCTTCTCTTCACTTCTCACGATTTCTTCACTTCCGGTTAATAATCAATTCATTAATGGCATAATCAATTCTACATCAGTTTTAATATGATCGTTTTCAGATGAATGACTACTTTTTTAAATTTTATGATTTTTTTATTAAATAAATGAATGTCATTATATCCTTGAAATTACAAGTTCTTCATTAATGCAACCTGAAAGAGTCTTAGCATCAAGAAATA